>LPNX010825755.1:81134-125936 GCA_001517045.1 Pseudotsuga menziesii | reverse complement strand
ATTGGAAAAATTGATTTTGTAATAAAAGTGGGCCAAATAATCAGTTTCAGTCATGTAGGTGCTCATTTTCAAGCTAAGAGCACCATGTAAACCCATGGATGCACTATTTCCTAGTTTTGAGTGATTTTCCACCACTCAAGTCAGAAAGCCCCAAAAATTAATTATTGATTATTTTAATTAATAAATTGATGAATAATGGAGCAAATCCAGAATCATAGATCAGTGGATTCTCAATTGATTTGATTGAAATCAGTTAGATCTGAACCAGATTGACTGGATCTGACAAATCCTTGACTGAAGGAGGTGATCAAATCAGATCCAGAGTTGATCTTCAGCATCCTTTATGGATTTCGACCTCCCTCTCTCCTCCACACGTTTTGGCTCATCTGGATGAGTTTTGGTGGATGCTTCAGTCAACAGGTTGAGGTGTCAGTCAGATCAGCTCTCTGATTGACAATTGCACTCAGTGAGACTTAGATCTGGCTTAGTTCAGCTTCAGATCTGCATTGATTGACTCTCCATCAGCTGATTTGGTCTATCTCCTTGGGATTTGTGCCCCCCTAGGCTGGATCTCCTAGTTTTTGTATATATCCAAGCATAAGCCTCCTCTTCCAAGCGAGTTAGAACTAGGATTGAGGTGCTGCTGCTATTGTACTATTGTTATTGTTCATTTGAAATAAAGAGAAGCTTTGGAGGCAAGACAGTGTTATGCCATTGTATGTGTGGATGATCATTGCCATTTTTTACTGAGGTAACCTGTATCTATGTTCATAATTGGCTGATTGCTTGTGGATTCATTGCTAAGATTGATAATAAGTTTATTATAATCTTGATAGGAAAGGTGCTTTTCAATAAGTTTATTGGCCATCTCTTTCCTTTGATGCATGTTTAGAGATCTAGATTCAGCATGTTTTATAATTTTATATGCATGTTATTCTGAATCTCTGTGTATGTACTAATCGGATCTCACAAGTATTTTGGCAAGTTTTTTGATTTCAGCTAAGCTGCAGGCTCATAGATTGGAGAGGATGTTGATCTAGTTTTCTTCTTCACTCTCTCCAAAACCTTCCAAAGGCATAGTCCCTCGACATTCCACCTGAAAGCTCCACGGTGGATCTTCAAGGCTACCGGCATTTCTCTCCTCCTCTTCCTCCTTCAAAATCAATTCTTTTACCTGGTTACTTTGTTCATAGATTTGATATTGTTTAGATCTATTATCTTAAAGTAAATTTAACATAGATCTATCTTCTCAAATCCCATAATCTAGATCTTGTTCTTAAAAGGTTTCATAAGCATTCTGGATCTAGCTTTAGGGAAATCGTCCTTTTTGCATGGAATTTTAAAGAGAATTTGTAGCTTACATGCATTAGATTTCTGTTTTTTGTTATAAAAGATAAATCTAGAAATCAATGCACATCATATTGGCTGCCTAATAGGCAAGCCAAGATCCCAAGGAAAGCTTGCTTTCCTTGGTTCCTTTTTTACCTTTTTTAACTAGTTTTAACTTAGCTTTTTTTGGTTAAAAGTAAGCTGACCCAAAGGTACTTTCAGAGTGCTTTTGGGCATATTTCAGTCTAATAAGATTGCTGGTTTTTAGCAGGTATAACAGAAAAGAGGAGGAGCTGCTGTTCGAAAGTTACTTTTGGGCCTTCTGAATCCCCCCAGGGGTCTCCCTTTTTTACTGAAATCTTTAATTTTTGCACTTTGTAAGCTCTTGGTTTCATTCTATATAAGAATCAAGAGGCATCATATCATTTTTCTGATATTGTAACCGTTTGTAATAAAAATAATTTTGAATAGGCTCTTTCGAGCCCATTCCCCATCCCCCCTAGGGAGATTTGCGTCCGTGTCATTTTTTGCTTTTCGTTCATCTTTTTTCAATCTAGCGTAGTACTAATCTGCAGGGTAGTCTACTTTGATTTAAAATCAATTACATATTCCATTTCTATTGGTTTCAAAGTAACTTTAATACTTACCCCACGAGCCTCCTTTTGAGCCGAAAGGTGAAGAAAGGTTCATGGTAGTCTAATTAGAAAATTGTGGTTTGCTTGTCTTTTTATGTTTCATTTGCTATCATCATTTGTTTCAGTAGCCATAATAAAATCAACCCCTCCTTGATTCCCTGATTGAGGTCTACTTGGACCAAAAGAGGTTCCTGGAGGGTTTTCTTTTTAACAAGAACATCCATCTCAAAATTTACTAAAATTGACAAGACTCCGGTGTGTATGCTCTGCACTTGGCTGCAGTTCATCCGATCAGGCAAGCTATATCAAAAGCATTTGAGTGACTAGTATAATTAGGATTCACTCTCCCAAATTGACAAACCATCAGGTGAAAATCCAACACCTAGATCAAACCATTACGGTGGCAAAATACCCAAAGGAAGCGGGAACTCCTGAAAAGTGACCTTGGGGCACCGATCTCTGTCACACCCTAAAGGGTGCATTATGAACAATAGCCCCAGAGACTTCATTCAGCCCACATATTCCTTGTGGGTAGCCGTGAAGGTTTAGTTTTGGTCATACTCCAAGTACTCTCGGGTATATCTGGAGTTCACCCGTTCACCTAATTTTAATCAACTCATATTTCACATTAACTTAAAACGTACCAAGAGGCAATCACAAAACATTCACTCCAAGCACATGCAAGTACATGGATCTTATTTTTTGACTCCATTCTAAGGCACTGGTTATTTTCTTGCTTTGTATATATATTGTGTCTCAGCGCTGTGCTTTCGTGTGTTCAATTTTGTATCTTGCCATCTTTGATTGTCTATAGTTAATTTTTAAAACTCCTAAGTAACTCATTCAGTTTAAAATCACCTTACTAATTAAATTTTCCTTAGTAACATAATAGGGTCTACCCCCCTTGGCTTCGTTAGGAGTTGAGCCTAAACAGAGGAGTCAAGAACAAGGTGACAACCTTGACTCGAGACTTGCCCCCAAGGACACACCGAGTGGCTTGAAGATTTCTGCCACGTGACCCAGGTGTGTGAAAGGAGGCAACAGTATATATGTGATTTAATGCATGAAATTGATGTTAAAATGAATTTGAATATGAGCAAGATACCAATCCAATACAAAATTTGCTAAGGAATCTTCCACGGTATTTAAATTTCTTGGTATATGCTATTAAGAAATCTTCTCAAAAGACCTTTCCAAAATCCTAAATCTTCAGAACACGCAAAGGAGTAGGGGGTTTCGGATGGTGTAGACTTGTTTTAATTGATGTACTACAACCTCTGAGTATAGATAAACCCTAATCTGACTTAAATCATTATCTAGGGCTTGATCAGTCAACAAACCAATCACTGCATGATATTATGCTAGGTTGTTTGTTGCGGGGCCCAAACAAGCTCCTCCTGAACTCACTAGATCGTTTGTAGAAAAGTACAGTACCTATTCTGTTGACAAAAGATTTAAGGTGTAATGATTAGCACCATCCATGAAACTGACATAGGTATTCATCTGTTCATTTTAAACATAGGACTACATAAGTAGGTTTGTGAATGACACATCTTACATCCACACTAAAAGCACAGTTCTCAAAAAACACACAACACTCTATAAATATTATGTACACCAAACCTATGTTAGATGTCGTAGGAATAGTATTTTTTAAGGTAGAGCTCATTGCGAGGCTCTCCCAGGGGTATCCCATCATAATCTATCAACTCATATGCCCCTTTCTCTAAGACACGACCGATAATGTAAGGACCATGCCACATAGATTCCATCTTTTCCACTCCCAACTTATCTTGTTTCTGGTCATAGGTCAATACCAGGCCACCTTCATTGAAAGAGCGAGGTTGAAAAGATATGTCATATTGAGCTTTCATCCATTATTTATGCACTTCATTTGCTAATGTAGCATCACAACGGGTCTCATCAAGATTGTTTAAATATATGAACATTCTTCTTTCGGGGTGGTGTTGGGTAGTAGTTCCACTGCGAGTTTCAGGGAAGGGATTTCACACTCTATAGGAAGAGTAGCCTCTAGTCCGTACACAAGTTGAAATGGTGTAAACCTAGTGGATGTCTTGACGATGGTTCTGTAGGCCCTTAATGCGGAAAATAGTTACAAATTCCAGTTGGACTTGGCTTGTCCTACCATTTGTTGAAGCATGGGTTTTAACACTTTATTGATAGCTTCAACCTGGCCATTGGCCTGTGGATAGTAGGGTGTATATTTGTCATGGCGAAAACCTAGCTTAGCACTTAATTTCGACGTCATATTATTCTGAAAGTGTGAACCGTGATTGGTCACAATGATCTTAGGGATTTTGAATCTGGCAATGATATGGTTGAATAGGAAGATAGCAGCTATTTTTCCATCCTCGATATAAGTAGGCATAGCCTCAACCCATTTAGTGAAGTAGTCAACGACCGCAATAATGTAACCATGCCCCCCAGCTGAGGTAGGTCTACAATGCATGAAATCAATGCCCTATTTTGCAAAGGGACCAATTGCTATGAAAGGATGTAACGAAGCAGGATGGGTGCGCTTTTTTGATGTGAACAACTAACAAGGTGGGAATTTCTGGACTAATTCTATACAATATTTAAAGATCGAAGGCCATATATACTGAGCGCGTAATATTTTCTGGGCAATAGCCATCCCAAAAATATGACCGCCACAAGCTCCAGAGTGGCAATAATTCAAAACTATCTCAGCCTATGCATGAGTCAAACAACGTCTTAATACCGTATCCATGCCACAACGGTATATGGTATCATTAACGATAAGGTAGTACTTTGTGTGATGGTATCCAAGCCCGTCGATTCCTCACGGGTTGCATTGGGTTGAAACCATTGTGTGTAGACATAGAGAATTAAATATCCATACCATTGGTTAGATGTACTAATAAGGAACACAGATTCATTGGGTAATGAATCGACGGGCTTCGTTCCCTCAGTAATACAGGGAAGGTCACACATAATCTCAACGAAGACGAGAGACTTCTTAGAACTTGATTTCACAAATTCCAACTCAAATTCCTAGAGAATTATAATCCAACGAGAGTATTTTCCCCCAAGCACCTTACAAGTCAAGATGTAATACATGGGGTTAGAATCTGCATATACCATGGTCGTTTGGAGCAAGATGTAGTGACGGAACTTCTGGACCACGATGACTATGGCCAGAGTTAATTTATCCACATACGAGTGTCGGATTTCAGAGTCCAAAAGAATCTACTCAGTTAGAAGATCACATGTTCATGATCATGTTCATATGTTTGAACCAATACCATACCGATGGTAGATAAGGATGCAACCACATACAAGGAATAATCCTTAGTATAATTGGGCGGCTGCAAAATAGGTGCATGCATGATGGCATGTTTGAGAGTATTAAACGAATGTTGCACCAGGTCATCCAAAACGAAAGGGCTATCCTTATTTAGTAAATGTATGAAACTGTGGTTTTTCTCATCATAATTATAGACGAAACGATGTCAAAAGTTTTCCTTCCGTTGAAAAATTTGGAGTTTAGTAACATTTGTAGGGGAAGGTAGGTCCAAGAGGGATTCAATATTCAGAGGGTCTATGAAGATGCCATCCCTAGACATAATGAAACCAAGTATTCGACCAGTATAAACACCAAAAACACACTTTTGTGGATTTAACCGGATGTTATAGTGGCGACATCTGAGAAAAATGGCTCTCAAATGATCAACATAGTGATCCCACTACTTCGAATGAGCAGGAAGGTCGTAAAGGTAGGGTTCCACAATGTGTTTTATGTCGTGGAAAGCATAGGACATGGCGCGTTGAAAGGTAGTGCCAATGTTCTTCAAACCAAAAGGTAAATTTCTATAGGCAAAGGTCCCCCATGGGAAAATAAAAGTCATTTTGTGTTGATCGGATGGAAGTATCTCAATCTAATTATAGCCGAAAAATCCATCCATAAATGAGAAGATGACACTTCCGGTGTAGTTATCGATGATTTGATCAATATATAGGGTGGGAAAATTGTCCTTAGGACAAGCTCGATTCAAATCCTGAATTGTACCCTATTTTTTGTTGATAGGGACAATGTTAGAAACCCATTCAGTCAAAGGTATGGGGTAGATAAAACCATCCTTAAGAAGTTTTTCAATCTTTTCCTTAATGGCGACTGCTTTCCTCGGATGTACTTGTCGAAGTTTCTAACAAACTGGTTTGGCGTCAGGGTAAGTCCTAATCTCATGAACAACGATGGAAGGATCTATCCCTGGCATTTATTTGTATGTCCAAGTGAAAATATCTCTAAATTCATTAAACAAGGTCATATAGGACTCTAGTTCTGAATAGGAAGAATTTTGTCCTACGTTGATGTTCTATATGATGTTGGGATTCACTCTATGGAAATAGTTTTGGTAATATTACTCAAATTACCATTGGACTCAACATCATGGGTGAGTACTGGGGGATGAGGGTTAGGTACAATATCAGATGAAATAGTTGTTGCAAACTGGGATTCTACCATATAGAAATTGGGAAGGAAAGAAGATCGACGATGATGATCTTTTTAGGGTCTCATCTAAAGAGATAGCCTCCATAATGGATTCATCAGAGGGGAGTGTATGCAGAAGATAATCTAGATATGGGGGGGGGGTTTCTAACCAATATGGTAGATGAGACATATCTGAAGCCACCAACAGGTGATCATTGATGGTGGTATCATTGGTGGACTGAATGGCCTGGTACATTTCTTCGAAAGGGATTACTGATGTCGAATCAACAATTGAATTTCCTTTATCTGGGGTATCGAAGATAGAAATGGATATCATGTTCATAGATGGTGCCTGCGAAATAGGAGGAGAATTGGATAATGGAAATAATCCCATGAGAAAGGAATCCTTACGAATACCTACTCTAATGTTTTGATATTGAGGAGTTGAAGAAACCAAAAGTGGAACATTATTAGCAGAGTTGGAAGTCGCGTCTGGTGAACAGAAATATAACTGGTCAATGGTAACAATATTCCCTTGGAATGGGAACTGGACTACTCGAAATACAGATGAAGAAACAACTTAGATTGCGTAGAACCAATTTCAACATAGAAGATGATTGTAATCTAAAGGAGCATCAACAACTTCAACATGAATGGATACTGATGTCCCCCCAATTCTACCTAGAGAGAGGGCAGTAATCCATAGGGTTGAAAGCCATGACCATCAAAATAATTTAATGTCATGGGTGAACGGTTGATATCGGGAGAGTAGATAGCTCTCCAATAGGACAAAGACATGACCAAAGTGGAGGCTCCCTCGTCCAATACAGTACGACGGATTATTTTCCCAATAGATTTCATAGATAATTGGAAAGACAGTTTATGGGAGAGCCTAGACTTAAAGTTATCCAATTTGAAGGAAATAATGTTATTGTGTTTAGGATCCAGTGCTCCAAGAAATTATAGAAAGTTCTTGCACTATGTAGGGCATGTTTGGAGTACTTTGAGAGTTGACATAACACATGGTGCTTGAGCCAGATCTTCAACTATATTATAGTACTGGGAGGCATGTGCGTTAGGATTAAGTACATATTTACGATGTGTACTCTTAGGTGGTTGGAGAATTGCATCAAGAACCATTTTTTTTCAATTTGAAGACCATTAGTAGGAGGAGTGGGGGATGTTGAAGTTTTTTTGGGTGGAACATTATCAGTCTTCTTCTCTAGGGGAGGGTCATAGTTCTGGGTTTGAGTAGTGATACTAACTGATTCACTTGACATCATTTTTCACTTCATTTATGGAAGACGAAGAAGGCCCATGGAAGGATTTATGGTCAAACAATTGCTATTGGGTGGGGAAAGGATCCGTAAGGACTGCTGGGGTGGGGGTATTTTTTTAGAAATTTACTGACTTCCTCACGATGATGACACTCTTTGGTGAAGTGATCACCTCCACATATAAGGCAAGGAAAATTTTCATTTCTCTTGTTTTTAGAGTCAGCATTAGAGTTCTGTGTTTTATTCCCTTCCTGTTGGTTCTCAGATTTATTAGATTTATTCTTTCCTTTCTTCTTTCCTCTTGAATATTCTGAGGATTGAACTGCATTCACTTCGGTTGAAACAACAGGAGGGGAAGCTTTTTTTGGGTTTGAAACGATTTGAACAGAAGGTGCGGCCGGTTGGTTTTGATTTTTTGAGGATTTGGTGGTTGATTGTGTTTGAACAGAACCAAGAACACCATTGATGGGTGGCCCCGTTGAAGGTCTTGAAGGATCTGAACTAGGGAAAGGAGCATGAGGAATTAGATCATACAAAGTGCCTGACTCGGAATAGACCAAGTCAAGGTACTGAGCACGACTGATAGATTTCTCCTCTGTAACAACACCTCCCATGGAGACATCCCTAGCAATGGGTGGAAGTAAATATTTAGTAAACTAATCGGTGAGTAACTAATCAAGAATAGGAGCCTTGATCAACCTACGTCATCATCTCCACTCATGTATATGATCAGATATATGAGTAGAAGTGCTCCGGCGAATAGAGGTCAAAAGGTCTGTACCTATTCCATATCTGATTAGAAACTGAAAATGTGTTAAGAAAGCCATTTCTAATGTGTTCAAATCCCAAAAGGAATGTTGTGGTAGCTCAATATACCATTTCATAGCTACGCCAGTGAGAGTTCTCTGAAACAAATGTAAACAGATTGAACCTTCCATCAGATAATTAGTCACAACACCACAATTGAAATATCATCACGTGGGTACAGACGTGATGAAATTTGGGTATATCAGAGGATAACTTAATTGAGATGGCCAACCATGAGGGATCATGATGTATGGGGCCGTTGACCAATCTGGACAGATATGCCAGATTTAAGGTATCCAGAACTGGTAATTGTTGATTAGGTTGGGGGTACTGGTAATATTGATAAGGCATTTGTAGACCAGTAGGGTCGTAAGAAGATTGATACAACATGCATAGATGATGTTCCCATAACCGGTTGATTAGGTGGTTGGTTTTCGAATGACGCGCTTGAGGATCCACTAGGTGGTGGGTCACCCGAGGGAGGTGGGCTTCCAGAGGGCGGGCCTCCAGATGGTGGGCCTCTGGGTGGTGGGTCTCTAGGCGGTGGTCCTCCAGGTGGTGAACCTATGAGCGATGGTCCTCCAAAAGGTGGTCCTCCAAGTGGACCTGTAGAAGGTGGTCCTCTAGGTGGACCTCCAAAAGGTGGTCCTCTAGGTGAGCCTCCAAAACTCCCAGCAGTGTTAACAAATGGTCCCCTGGGCATAGGGACATTTGACCAATTAGGTTTCCCCCATGGTGTATAAGTATTTCTGGGGTAGGACATCCTAGGATAAATGACCCATGACGGTGGAGGTGGATAAGTTTGATGGACCACATGTGGTTAATTTCCTGGGTAGGTGTAACCATAGGAAGGTTGACTAATGACAGGTTGAACCCATGAAGGTTGTCCCAAGATGAAAGAGGGAATAACCATGTTGGTGTTCATAGGAGGAGCAATAACTGTTGGTTTTCCTACTGCTAAATCTTTCCCCATGATAGCAACAGTTCCCCTAGCAAGTAAAACAACTTGGGCTAGGGGTTGCCCCTATGTATGGAAGCTACAGGAGAGTTAGAAGTCACTAGGGTATTTAGGGTGGGTGGGGTAGGAACAGATGGTTGACCTAGATCATGAATAACCACACTTTTAGCTAGTGACCTTGAGCTAAGAGTCACATGTGAAGGTGAAATGGCATGGTATCCAGGTGGGGTTATTTCTGAATGATGGGCTAGAGGAGAAAGACCTATCCTCTTTATATTCTTTCCTAGGTTACGCAAATGATCGAGAGTCTCTCAGACTGGTCTGAAGAATTCTTCACCTAGTGGAGTTTCTCGAATGGGGGTAACATAAGATGGAAAGGTGGTCCTATATTTAGAAATGGCTTGACCTAAAGAAGTCTCCCAAAAAGGAGCAGTTGGACCAAATTCTTCCACCACAGTATCATCTGATGGGTGGTTAAAAACCAAATCTGATGCACCAGGTTGGCCTTCCATTCGGAAATGAAAGGTGGTGTATTACGTAGAAGGTTGTTGGATTATCATAGGGTTTTGTAAGGAGGAAATTTCTTCCCCAGATTCTGTAATGGGAACTCCTTCTATGTGGGAGTCTATTGTAGCTAGTTGGTCCATGGTTTTCCCTTCCCCCTCTTCCACGATCGGAGGAGAGTTAGGTGGTAAAAACTGCATCCTACGAGATCGTCTCACATGTAACTCAGCCAGGATGTTGGCCGAAGACTTCTACTCTAAAGATCTATACAAGGAAGAGCTCACACACAAACAATCATACACAATCTAATGTCAGAAGCAAAATTAAATGATAGGATGGGATGATGATAGTCGATTACTCACTAGGATTGTCAAGTTGTCACAACTCGTGATATACCGCAGGTTCCAACAGTAAAACATGATAAGGAGTATTGGGACTATACCCTTTCCTGAATACCCGACTACCTAGATGACATGTGCATAGTAGCTCCCTAAGTGTTGGTCTCGGTGTATCGCTCCAACAAGATGACCAAAATGATTTTCTTAGTTGGTTTGGGTATCCTAGAGGGGTCTTCCGATATACACTAGGTACGTGGGAGCTCAAATCCGTATTAGTGTTGTCTGATGTACAATTGTTTAAAAGGGGCATTCCTATATACCACTAAGTGCGTGAAGTACCTTTCGATATACCTCAAGGGTATGTGAAAGTTCGTTTGATATACTAGTAGTACGTGGAAGAACCGCATGATCTCCGGGACGCAATGCAGGAAAATAATGACAGCTCCATGTTTTAAGACGTCGGAACATGTCTCTATCATATCACTAAAATTACTAGAAGATTTTAACCTAAGATGCCATTGATTTTATCTTGATGGATAGTGAATGTCTGTGGAATGTGGATCAAGATGCAACATTAAGACCTAGATGCAGTGCAACTCTTCTCTTCGATGAATGCTACTTAGAGTAAGGGAGAAAGTTTTCTTTTTCCAAAGCAAATATACTATGTCAATTTCAACGATTTAACTTCAATATTCTTCAACAAATTTCCAAACACACAAGAATTTCTGACACTCGGCGTAAAATATCTCGGAATGGTGAAAGAAAGAACAACTTTTAATGCCTAGAAACCTATGCTTTCTCAATCAAAGGTGTATAAATAAATATTCTTCTAAATATTCAAGCAATCCAAAAATGACCAAAGCACACAAACCAACATTTTTTGTTGTTTATATGATTTGACAAGGAAATAGAGATAAAAGACTATAATTAAATAATTGGAAAGAAACTCCAGATATTCTTAAATACAGACCTAAGATTGCTTTCAGATAATTGATCAAGCAAACCATGCACCAAAAACTACAATTCACACACAATTGTTCAAATTTCCAAGCTTCCTATCAATGAAAATTCCTAGATCTGAACTCAAGAAAGGAGATCATACTGCGAGACTATCAGACTTAACAATAATTCAGAATGCAAATCAACAATCAATCAAGGAGAAACAAAAATTTCAATACTAATTTTCAAGGACAGGGATGGCCTACCTCGACGCACAATAAATAACTGCACCAAGACGCCAAGAGGGTGTCAGTGCACCTTCTATACCGGGTAAAGGCGCCAGCGGCGCACTATGCAATCAGTAAACAGGCGTTAGTGGCACTACTTGTCAGAATGCAGAAGGCGTCAGAGTATGTCTGACGCTCTGTCAAGCCTACCCAGGGGCTCCAATGAATCCTCAGACTTGAAAAAGCTAGTAACCTGCAAAATAAACCAATTATGGATCAAGATGGAATAATAGTGAGGTCAAACACACATCACAATAGGAAATTGAAAGGATGGTAAGGTGGATCACTCACCTTAAAAACTCAAATGAGTTGAGAAAACAAGAATAACAAGTTTTCAAGCAAAATCTATTAAAAAATATCAGATCTAACTGGATCTTCTCCAGATCTGATCAAATCTATCCTAGATCTAACTGTATCTACGTCCCCATAATGGTGTCCAATTTTGTTTGCCAAGAATACTTCAACCAGTGCGGAAACTGCTTGTTCCTCTAGCCTGTATGGTACAAGTCTAGAACAAAAAGTCACATCAACATATCCTTTCACTAGATGACTGATCTACTTGAATAAATAACTCTCTTACCATATATCTGAAGGTTTGTCATTGTTTCACCATTCTTAATGCGATCTTCTCTACTTGCAAAGAAACACAAGAAACAAGACAAGAGATGAGAGTAACAAGACAAATCAATAATCTATATTAGTGATCAAGGAGACTAATAATAAATTATCAATATTAAAATAAATCATGTATGGGAAGGGAAACACTTTTGTATTAAAAGATGAAAATATAAAGCTACAACCAAAGCCTTTATGTCGATCACTTTTCCTTTACAAGATCTTTGACACACTCAACACCTATTACCAACAAATACAAACTCTTGCTCACAACACTCTCTCAAGTTTGCCTCTATACCAGACTTCAATCTAGCAACATAAGGATGCTCTTCTTGGTCTCTCCTCACATGACTCATGAAGATTTATTTTATAGGACAAGGGAAGCCCAAATGAGTTGAGATATTTTGCGAATATGATAGGGAATGATCCCTATGGGCTAGGAGGTCGAGTGCCAACTCTCCCACATGTATAGGATCATCCTCCACGATAGCTTTCGCTTGGAATATTCTCGAAACTTCTATTTTTTCCTCTTTGAGTTTTTTGGCGCTCCTTGCAATAGGGGTAAGTGCATCGACGCACCTTGGAGTGAATGAAAGTGCGTCACTGGAGCCTACTGTCAATGTGCAACAAGTTCTAGAGATGGATGGTGCTCTGTGTCAGAAGGAAAGCTGTGCCAACCAATCTAAGAGTGAGCAAAAAGTATTTGAAAGAATTATTGGTCAGAGATTTTGAAGGATTGAAGCACTGATACAAATTTTAATTTTAGATGCAACAACATAAATCAATATTTCTTAAACATTTTTGTTTAATATAAGTTAAGCATTCAATAACTTTTACTATCTTCTATTCTGAAGATATTAAACAACTATCTACTACAATTCTTAAATGAGTAGAAATGTTATTGTAATAGATAGTAAAGTATAAGTGTTCAATCGAGAATTAAAGAAAATAAAGATAGTGTGTAATGTATCCTCTCTCATGACGTATCCTACAACCATCCTAAGTATTACGTATCATTGTAAAGGATTAAACCAATTATACTATATATATACATATTCTTTTTTCATATATAAAATATAATCATACATATTAGAATTTTGTACATAAATTTTAAATTTAAATAAAATAATAATGTATTAATATTTATATAAAGAAGAATATATATTTAGGGCACTCAATTGAAGTAATACATCCCCTCTCTTATAAAATAAACATTGACCTTGGTAGGATTTTATGAAAAAAGATAAAAACTAATTTAATATAAATAAAATATGTGTTTATTTTTATTATGAATCACACATTCAAATATGAAAAGAGTAGAATATTTATAACTTTATAAACTGTGTAATAGAATCATTGCACATTGTATATAATATCTCCTCTACCAATTTAATATCTAATTAATAGGTAACATTCAAATTACATCATTATTATAATATATTAAGAGCATTGAAACCAAAGAGTGTATACCTCTCTCCAGGAAGGATATTGGTATAATCAGATGCAAAAGAAAAGAAAATAAATCTTAATTTAAAGGTTTTTGATGGATATTATCAATGTTACTTAGATTGGAGAAATATTATCAATATTATTTAGATTATTAGAAAGTAGAGATTTTCATCATATAGTTGAAGCAAAATTTTCACATCTTATCAAGTTAATAAAATTAACGATTAGTATTGCAATGAAGATACATAATCATTTAAATAAAGAAAATTTTAATTTAATTAATTTACAGATATTGAGAAATTATAAATTAAAAAAAAACATAAAAATGAAAGATAAATTAGTATAAATAAAAAATCTAAAGGAAAAAAAATAATGATGTCATGTTTAAAATAGTTTTTTAATGAAAATTTGGTTGTCCAACACATTGAAATAAGTCAAAGTTCCAAGAGTATAGTGATATCATACGGGTTTGAAAATCCTATATCTTCTTTAAAGTTTCCTTTCTTAAATTTAAAAAATAAAAATTAAACTTTATCAAACCATTTTAGATAATGCATATAATATATTAAAAATCATGTCATAGAAGTATATTTATTATTTGAGTAAAACTTCAATATGTCATGGTAAAACTTCAATATGTCATGGAAACATACAATGCTCGGTTCGAAATTTGAGTAAAACTTCTATACATTTTTTTTGACTAGGGGAATCGGCAACTAAGGTTGGGTTGGTACTCGCGTGACACGGGGTCTAGGGATCCATTCCCGTTACCACTATAACCCTAGGTGCCCTACACCCACCGCAAGACATGGGACACAGGTAAACCCGGATGGGATTTATCTCGTAACCTCCAATTTACAACGAGTGACTTCATAACAACGGAACCGCCAATGAGTAAAACTTCTATATTTAACACGTTATAAAAATTTATTTTTATTTAAGTTTAATGTTTCATAAAATGAAGATTGTGAGGTAAAGGAAACGATGTGTATAATGTTTTTTTATTATTCTTTTCTTTTTACAAAGAAAAAGGAAATATATTATTTCATCATAAACCAACATCGATCCAGTTAAAAGGGAATCTACCAATCATCAAGAGGGATCAAATATATTAAGGTGTAAATATTTTTTTAGTGGAAGTGTTGAGTAAATGTGTAATCCAATGTTTATGGTTTTAGTTTATCTAATTTATATTGTTTTATATATATGTAATTCTAAATAATTTAAATTTAATTTAAGTCGACATGTTAATTTTAATAATATTTTATTATTTTTTATAAAGGACATGTGTCAACTCTAGGATCAACACGGAAGGAGTTACAAATGTCTCCCATACTAGGATGTAGAATCATCTCTTTAGTGCAATAATCAGTTCTAAATTTGAATAGAAAATCTATATTTTACATGTCATGGAAATATATTTTTATATAGATTTGATATTTCATAAAATGAATAGCGTGACATGAAAGAAACAATGTATTATATATATATATATATATATATATATTCAACATGAATTTATATTTATTAAACATTTTTTTCAACATAAATTACGTATTCAATAACTTTTATCATCTTCTATATTTTGAAGATATTGGACAACTATCTACTAGGGTAAGATGCTTGAACCAAATATATTTTTTCTATCAAAAACTATGACGCGAACACTAGGGTTTCATGGCAACGCTAGGGTTTGCTTACAGTATCATGATTCAACGCTCCCTGGTTACTGGTCTTTCATGAGATTACACCGCTGATTATGCCCGGTTTTAGATGCAATTTTTCCCTTTTGGAACGACTTTTCTGCATTGACCGGTCTGTGACTACCTCCACCACCTTTTCTGGAACTAGACGACGTTTTCCTTAGCTTGGCACCTTATCTGCCACCTTGCGCACCGGTGTTTCTCATCTTGGAAAGAGATAAGCGGTTATATTCTTGATGGTTTTCTTGTTGTCAGTGGCTGTCATGCGGATGGAGGCTTCTCGCATCACTCTGCTCACTGTTGTGATGTTTCGATAGGTACCCCTCTCTCCACTGCAATTTTTTTCCCTTTTTTTACTGTCTAGGGTTTAGGGGCAGTTATTTTTTAATTTAAGTACTGTTGATTCTTCTAGCCCCACATGGAGTTTGCCATTCATTTTGAAGGGCTTAGTACCAACCATGTATAAAAATAAGTGGGAATATCCTCACCCCTCTGTCGATTTTTTTCATTGCACAACCCTGTCTCCTTTATTGATTATCGGGTTTTTTAGGTCTCCTGGGTTTCTTAGCTGTTTTTAGTCTTATCGAAATGGTTGATCCCCCCTTATTGTCCCACTAAGGGAGCCTTTGACCACTGGATATGTTCTGAGGGAGCCTTTGTCCTATCTTGTTTTACCTTTGTGTTGGGGTACTTACCTTGTTTCCCAGGATTGATTCCCCCTGACCTATTCATGTCTTCAAAGCCGAGACCTCTCTCCTCTTCTGATGGAAGGAAGGGTTTTACACATTCCCATAGTAACCCTTCCTACCATTCTCTCTGAAAAATAAAATCTGTCAAAGATCTTTATTATAAGCACAGGTACGTCCTTGGTCGTGATATTATGATGAATAGGGTCGAGTCGCTCTGTTGTAGAGCTCTGGTTGTCCACCTTGAATATTGTTCGATGAACAAGGAGGAGTGGCTAGAGTGGACCACTCTCCACTGGAAACTGTTGTTAGACTATGTACCCACCATTATCCTTCTTTCCAATAAATGGTTATTTTTCGTCTTCCTTGAATATAAGGATGTGACTCTCATCTTAAACACACTTTGGACCATTCAGAAAGGATCTCTGGTCCTAAGTCATTGGCATTCTAACTTCGACCCTCTTCTGGAAAGGGTTATTAAGCGCCACCTATGGGTTCTCCTGCCTGCCCTTCCTTTTCCCCTATGGAACAAGGACTTCCTCACAGGATTTTCCAACACTCTTGGGCGTTTTGTTGCCTTGGGAAAGAATTTTTATCTAACTTTGATAAGCGTATGGAAAGAGTTCTTGTTGAACTGGATATATCCAAAGGATTACTTGCTGAGATAGATATTGTTTGTGGAGAGAATACTATCAACTAGAGGTTAGATTACCTTAATATACCTTTCAGATGCATTTTTTGTCATGATATAAGCCACCTTCGGGTTGAAATTGTCACCGATGGTATATCGAGGCATGTGGCATACATATCAAGTTTTTCATCATGTAAATATGCATCTTTAATTAAAATAAACTCTGACCAGCTACGTTCGCGACAACTAAATTGAGAAGGGGCATGATTTTCACAAGGATAAGGGTGGGGGATGTCAAACCTTGGGAAATGAGGAAAAAAAAATCCATGTGTCACCTTCCCTTGTCTTACCCAACTACCACCATTGAAAACCGCTGCTATTAGTTGGGGCAGTTATGGTTGGGAGTGGAGTGTGGCAGGATTTTCAGTCCTTGCCCACACGCACACTCCACCAACGTATTGAACCTCACGATGGGTAGAAGAATGACTACGCCCCTCATTCCATCCACTCCACTACACATTCTCTCCGTTGTCTGTTCATCTTCACGCAGGGATAGTAGTCTGATTGTTCCCATGCACAGGCTTCTTTCCTGTTTGGTTTCATGCAGCCAAGAGAGAGGAGCCGTCTCCACTGTCATTCACATTCTCCACACAAAGGAATCGAATGTGTTTCAATCCGTATTTGGGATTTGGTGTGAATCTTCTCTCACGCACTGGGTTCTGCGTTGTTGTTACTCACGCAGTAAGCTGGGAGCCGTTTGGTCACTATAACCCACGATCTTTCCTGTGGAGAGCCATTTTTACGCTCAGGGACTGTGTGTAAGTTTTCCCTACTGATTTGTGGCTCGTGCATATGTTTTATTTTATCCTTTGTAGTTTGGGGTTTGGTGCAAGTTTCCCTCATGCACAAGTTGAGAGTCTGTATCTTCTTCCCCCGTGTGGCCTGTGTAAGTCTTTTGCAATTGCTTCGTTGCCCAGGATGGGCTGTTGTTTTCCCCATGTTGTGAGTTGTGTTCACTGATACGTTTTGGGACTGTTGTAATTCGCTTGGGAGTCGTTTTGGCCATGATAGGGCCAATAACTACTCAGGAGTTGTTCCCCTGTTTAAGTTGTAACTGCTGATTAATTGCATGTGTGCAATGGTTGGTCTTCAGACTGTGTTGCGAGCAGGGTTGGGGGCTTGGTTTGCTTGATAAACCTGGTGTGTTTGTCAACCACACAGACAGAGCTAGAGGGTTGGCTTTCTTCTCCACAACCCTTGAATAGCACTGGAAGGGAAGTCAGGGCTTGAGGGACTATGTAGAAGAGAAGGGACTGATTCCTTGTGTTGGGTGTGTGTGGGTGTATTAGAAGTCAGGCTAGTTCTGGTGTGGGTGTTCCTAGATCTGTAATGGGCTCACCAGCTCAGCATTTAGCCTTTCCCAGCTCCTGGATGGCCCGATAAACCAAACTGTGTTGGCTTGGCTGTGTTTTGTGTATCCTTGGCTATGTGTAAGCCTACTTGTTCCTTATTCCTTGGAGAATCATGCCCAGCTCGGGGGTGGCAGCATTGCTGAGAGATTAAGGAGCACGCTCGCCTATGGTTGGGTGGAACGTTGCAGCGATGTAGCTGGTTGCGGAACGAGTTCTTTATAAGATAAGTAATCTTATCTATTTTACTTCTGCAATCCTATTTACTGTTAATGATTATGATGAACATGTTGAATACTTGTATGAATGTATGTTGGATTCCGCTGTGTATGATAAATAATTGTATCTGTGTATGTTCTACTTCAATGCATTTTGTTTTCAGCATTTCCATTTTTATGAATGCACATGTTCATGGGGCTGGTAGCCCGGATGGTTAAGGCCATGGTAACATCCTCTTCGCCGATCGGAGGGTCGGGGACGTTACACCCACACTCTCCTGGACCTACTTGGAGAAATGGGCGGGCTGGGACTAAGGGGATCAGCAAAATATTGGATATATTTATGGCCTTGGCTCATGTTCTTCCCCTTCTCAATCGTTATAGATCCTGGTCCATACCTCATGTGATCTCTGACCACTACCCTATCTGCTTGGAGTGGGATTCTTGGTTAAATCCCCTTCACTACCCTTTCAGAGTGGGATTGGCTCTCAGAGAAGGATTTTCCCTCTGTTGTTAACACATCTTGGACCTCGGTTACCCATCTCTATCCTTATGATGATATGTCGATCCTCACACACAAGATCAAAAGGCTCAAATCTATAGTAAAAAGCTGGGAAAAACAATAGTGCCTCTTAAGGAATCATGAGATAGTTGGAATTGATCTAGAGATTCAGTCTCTCCTTACAAAGAAGACCTCGGGTTTACTATTTGACTGTGATTCTGACCTCCTTTCAACCCTTAAAGCAAAAAATGAAAGTTATTTGGAACATGAAGTCTTGACTTGGAAGCTAAAGAGTAAAGTATTGTGGATCAGTGAAGGAGATGTTAATACTAAGTTCTTCCATAATTTTACCTCATCTAGAAGGAAATCTAAAACCATTTGGGCTATATACAAATCCCAAGGGGGACCTTGTTGAAGATAAACCCCATCTCAAACTGCTAGGTGAACAACACTTCTCGAATTTGTTCAAAGATGATGGTTCTACCAACATACCCGACCAACTCAAAGTCATTAGTCTCTTCCCCTCCTTTGTTTAGGAGGAATATGTTGGTGTTTTTCCCTCAAAAATCACTCTACAAGAAGTTGAAGCAGCCTTAAAAGGATTTAAAAAAGATAAGATCCCTAGCCCTGATGGCTGGCCAGTTGAGTTTTTCCTCTTTTTTCTTGATTTGGTGGGGGGTGATTTGCTGAGAGCAGTTGAATAGAATCGGATTGAAGGGAAGGTTATCAACTCCATGAACTCTACTTTCCTCAGACTCATCCCTAAGTGTGAGAAACCCCTTACCTTTGCATACTGTCGTCCAATTTCTCTCTGCAATCTTATTTATAAGCTTATTTCAAAAATTGTAGCCTTGCATCTCAATCCTTTCATGGATAAGGCTATCTATGGCCAACAATATGGATTTCTCAAAAACAGACTTATCATTGAACCTATGGGTATCACTAAGGATATCCTTCACACCATCCAAACTAAAAACCTATAGGTTATGGTTCTCAAGATTGATTTGGTTAAAGCCTTTGATAGTGTTAATTGGACCTTCTTAAGGCTTGTCCTTCTCCAGATTGGTATACATATTTATGGAGTCAATTGGATCATGGCATGTGTCACTTCCTCCAACTTCTCAGTTTTGGTCAATAGATCCCCTTCAAATTTCTTCCCTGCTTCTTGAGGAATCCGCCAAGGTTGTCCACTTTCTCCCCTTCTTTTCATTATGGTTATTGAAATTATTAGCTTCCTTATCTTGGATGCACAGAAAATGGGCAAGATCAAAGGGATGCAAATCTCATCGAGCCTGTCAATCACTCACTTACTCTTTGTAGATGATGTTATTTTACATGGGATTGAATTTTTTGGTGAATGGAAAGCCTATAAGGAAGCACTCGATCTTTTTTGTTCTTCTACAAGCATATCTATAAGTCTTGAAAATCCTCCTTTTTGTATAATGAAGTGGAGTTGGAAACCGTGGAGCTCATCTCCTCCATCCTTCCCTTTAAAATGGATCCACTTACCACTGGCTTCAAACACTTGGGGTATCGTCTCAAACCTCTTGGGTATTGTATCAACGATTGGAGATGGATCATCGACATGTTTGAAAAAATAATTAATAATTGGGCTTATAGACATCTGTCTCACGGTGGAAGGCTATTACTTGTCAGATATGTCCTCACTAGGCTTGTAGTTTATTGGTTTTATCTTTCCCGCATTCCAAAATCGATATTGAATAGCATCATACGAAACATTTTTACGTTTCTCTAGGGAAGTACTAATGGAAGACATAGACTTCACCTTGTGGACTAGAATTATATCTCCAAACCACATGATTATGGAGGGTGGAACATAGAAAAACTTGAATGGTTCGGGATTTCTCTTAGACTGAAAAGTATTTGGATGGTCTTGAAGGGAAGAGGTATTTGCAGCAACATTATTGATCACAAGTATCTAAAAAACTTAGCAGTTGATGACTGGATGCGCAAAAACAAATTCTAGTTCTTGGTACCTCATACTTTTGGAATGGTTTCATCAAATCCCTCTCTTAGATCACAAGTCAATTGGGCTAGAAGGTGGGTGATGGAAGGAGCATCAAAATAAGAATCGATTCCGTTGCTAGACTGAACTCTTCCTATTTGCTCCCGGAAGGAATCAGGGAACACCTCATGGATTATGGGATCGCACACCTTTTTCAGGATCGAAATATTTTCCCTACTAATAACTGTCAAACATACTCGATAACTGCAACAGATTTGGATCTTGGTGGTAGTTGGGATGTACATTGGACATATTATATCAAAGGATTGGATCATGGAGGTATTAAACTTAATGAAAATGATGATGTTCTTATCTGGATGCATAATAAGGTCTCGGGATTTGTTACAACCAGTTTGGCCTATAACCTTATTGTATCATCTTTGGTGCCTCTATCTTCGGGAAAATTCCACTCCAAGATTTGGTGTTGTAACATTCCATTAAAAATAATTTGTTTTGTATGGATGAGTATGGAGGAACGCATATCCACTTGGGATAACTTATGTAAAAACAACTTGATTAGACCCAACAGGTGCAGTCTCTGCAACTTTGCTGAGGAAACTGTCAAGCACCTCTTTGTAGACTGCACTTTCACTCAAGTCATCATCAACATTTTGAACAGGAAACTAAATTTCTCTCTGACTTGGGATGATCCTACACTTTTGGGAAACATTGAAGGTTGGATGATTAGAACAATTCTCTCCTCTACCTTCCTTCCTTCCTTATCTTGAACCCGTGGATCACCTAGAATCTATGTATTTTTGAAGATAAGAGACCTGAGACATTGGCTCTCTACTTTAAAGTCATGGATCTATTAAAATCCTATCCTGTGAGATCCAACAGAAATTCGGGGATCAAGAAAACTGGCTCAGCTCCTGTCTTAACATATCCTTTTGGTTTTTTTGATGGAGTAACTGCTAAAAATATTGGAGGTACTGGTATCTTGTTACTGATCAGCCGGTCTCACTTTTTTTGTATCAAGCTTGGGTGTGATATTAGCACCAATACCAGAGATGAACTCTTGTCTCTTTGGGACCTCTTATTCTTCTCAAAATATTTTTGGATCCCATCTCTCCATGTCTATGGGGACTCTGTCATAATCAACTGGGTTAATGATAAGGAAAAACTCACAACCCTTGATCTTGATGCCTGGTTCCACAACATTGTCGATATTAAAGATTATTTTATTACATTTGACTTCCAACATGTCTATAGAGAAAAAAATGAGAGGGAAGATAGCTTATCCAAGGATTCACTCCCGATGTCCACTGGCCTTCTATCCTTCACAAAATACTATGAAGGATTAGTTATTCGGGAAGATAAGCTTCAACTCTTTTGACCTGAGCTTATAAATTCTACTCCTTGAAATATTTTGGTTCTACTGAGTATGACTGATTGAGATTTTATTGAGTATCATTTTGGATACTTCTGGTTGACTACTGGTCACCTATGAGCATTTGATATTAGTACTCTTCCTAGAGCACCTCCTTGGATAAGCTTATCTGAGTTCTCTTTATGGACTCTTTTGGATAGCTCTTTGTATATATGTTTGATGATGGATGGGATCCCTAAATATTCTATGATATGCACATGAGGCCAGCTTACAGTTCATCTCTGGTGTTATCTATATCTTGTGACGTAACCAGTTACCTCTGATTCAATATGAATAACAAGGAACATCGATTTTTCTTCTGGAAAACAAACTATCTACTACAATTCTTAAATTAGAAGACAATTTTAACGGACGTATATTAAAGTATTAAGTGTTCAATCGGGAAATAAAGAAAATGATTGTGTAATGCATCATTTCTCATAAAGTATCCTACGATCAACTTAGGTATTAGTGAAAATGATTAAACCAATTAAGCTATCACTTTGCATTATATATGTATATGTATATGTATATATATATATATATATGTATATATATATATGTGTGTGTGTGTGTGTGTACATCTATATATATATATATACACACATATGTGTATATGTATATGTGTACACACACACACATATATATAAGCTATCACTTTGCATTATATATATATTCTTTTTTTTTATATACAAAATATAATCATTAAAATATTAAAACTTTGTATATAAATTCTCAATTTAGATAAATAATTATGTATTAATATTTGTTGCCAAGTTTTGGCATTTGAGGTGTCCCATGGGTTTTTGAGGGTGCTAATTCCATTTCTACCATCAAAATCTCAATTAAAACATGCTTGATTCCGAGAAAAAATGGTCGTCGAATCCAAAACATAGAATTTTTAAACAACTCTTTGTTTTTTTCAGTAATAAAGAACAACTTTGTATTAAATAAAGTTGTGTCAAATTTACATACAAACTAGAGATCCAGTGGTAGATCTACATAGCCAAAAATTGGACTAGATAAAGCCTGATAGATACTGCCAATCCGTCACTATCTACTACATGCTAACATATCATCAAAACACCATCATATACTCAGAGTACATCATAGGAAAGGAAAAGAGTCTTCAACAATTCACCAAAAACTCTTGAAGCTCAAAGACACTACTATAAGAGCACCAAATGACTTGTTTCTAAAACAAAGCCTGCGGAATAAAAGGAAAACTAGATTCTGCCATCCATAGCACTCATATCAAGTTTTGAGAGAGAATTTGCTTCCTTGTTTAGTTCTCCGTAAACATGGTTAAGAGATAACCAAGTGAACTCATTCATCAAATTTTTGATATCATCCTGCAACGAGTTGTTAAGTTCCAGGGACTTCATTTGAGCCTTTCCCAAAGCCCAATTAATGATAACTTGGGAGTCTCCTAAAACTTGTAAATGTTTTAGCCCCCGAAATTTGGCACAAAAAGTAGACTCCAAATACCAATTACTTCTGCATGAGTGTTTGTGCCCATACCTGCCTTTAACCATCCTTTATAAATTTTGTCTTTGTCAATCATAATAACAAGACCAACTCTACAAGCACCGTTCAATGTTGCTCCATCAAAGAAGCCCACTAGATGCTCTTGCAAAATAGAATGAAAGGAGTGATATCTTTTTCTATTGATTAATGTATCTTTACTCCATTCAGAAAAAGATGATAAGATATTTAAATATATAACCTTAGGTGTCTGTAAAAACTTAGAAAAAATGAAAGCATTCCTAGCTTTCCATACCTCCCACATCACAAAAAATGAGATATGACTGTATTGATCTTTTCTTCTATGCCAAACTTGTAAATTATCAAACATTGTAGCACCATCCAAGCTATGCTGGAATTTAAATTGATTCATGAGTAACAGCCAAATATCAAGGAAGAAAGCACAGTATCCAAACATATGAGAAACATAATCCAACTTTAAAAATTATAAAGGACATCTTCTAGGGCCCACAAACCTATCCCTTGTAAAACCTCCCAATTCAGGATATTATTTTTCATACACAACCATGAAAATAACTTAATTTTCAACCGAATAGCCCCTTTCCATAACCATTTCATCCACCATTCAGCCTCAAACGAGCTATGCGCTGAGATAGTTGGTCGGTATGCTAGTTTTGCAGTCACCTGGCCTTCTTTGTAGTTATACATCCAAACCAGCTTGTCAGAAATTTCAGAAAGAGATACATTCCCTTGATTAAGAGCATATATATACCTGTCCCATTTCTCAGCGATCTCGCCCGTCAACCCCAAATCCATAGAATATTCCCACTTAATAAGACCTATAGCTCGTTGAATATATTTCAATACATAAATATTTCGATGATGAAGCTCCCGAACTAGATCATGATAGAGTAATGAGTTCTCCCCCATTCTACAAATAGGATCAATTCCCAAGAACATTTGAATTCCCCTACCAACCTGCTAGCTCAAATCCTTTGATATAATTGGGAGGCTTTTGATCAAACTGTTCCAGATGGTCGAAGCATAATATTTAAGTCTTGTTCCAGCTCTCAGTCAGTGGATGGGATCCAAACCTTTAAAATATTTAGCCTTAATAAGTTTCCCCCATAATCTTTTACTGAATAAATATATCCAAAGAGATTTGGCACACAAGGAAGAGTTTAAAATACCTAGTGCTTTATCCCCCAACCACCTAGGTCACAAGGGAGCGACAAGTTTTACCATGATGCTAGATGAAATTTTCCATACTCCAAATTTCCAGCCCAAATAAAGTGAAAGAGATTTGCTCTGATCCTCGACAAAATCGTCAAAGGGATAGAAAATATGGACATCCAGTACATTGGGATACCCTGTAGAATTGAAGAGACAAGGATTAATATGCCACCCAAGGAAAGATAGTGACAAGACTAGCCAGTTATTTTCCGGATGATACTCTTTACTAACCACTCCCAATATTTGGGACCGTAACCGTTGGGTTTTAGGATAAAACTCAAATATCTAACCCCTTCTTCAATAATACCAAATTTATAAGGAAAAGGAGAGAGCAAGGAGTTAATACATGACTATTGCTTACAGGAGTGCAAGAGAAAAGATCTAGAATTGCTTACCTCTAACCTAGATGCTTTACAAAAATGAAATAATAGTGACTGCAAATACTTCCACTCTTCAAAAGAAACCCCTCCAATGATGATGACATCATCAACAAATAGTAGATGGGTAACTGTAAGCCCTCTAGAAACCTTTAAACCGAGATTTTTTTTTTGTTTTTTGTCCTGTTGAACAAGGAGGCTTAGCCCTTCGGTTTCCAAGATAAACAGATACGGATAAAGTGGGAAGCCTTGCCGATTCCTTATATTTATTTTAAAATAATCAGATGGCACACCATTGATAAGCACAACAAAATGGGTAGAATAGAAAACACTAATCATCCATTCCACCATATTAGGTGATAAACCAATTTGGATAAGGATCAATCTTAGGTAAGACTAGGCCTTCATTAAATCCAACCTGAGAAAGAGAGCAATATTTTTATTTACTTTGGAAAAATGAAGACATTCTTGAACAACCCCAATGACATCTGTGATTTGTCTATCCGGCAAGAAAGCAAGTTGTTCTTCAGATATAAACTTACCCATAAACGGCTTCATTCTTTCCGCTATAATTTTAGTAATTAGTTTGTAAAGGAGATTACAGAGAGAGATCGACTGATAATCAATGAAGGAGTCCGGGTGATCCTTCTTGGGAGTTAGAGTGAGATAAGTAGAATTCAACATTTCACTGAATTTTCTTTGGGAGAGTGATTCTTCCACAGCCTCTGTAATTTCATGTCCAAGAATATTAAAAAATGACTATAAAACTCTACCGTCCATCCATCGAGGCCTGGACTCTTGTCCTTTACAAACATATTCAATGTCTTTTTTACCTCTAAAATAGTCATCTCCTACCCACAGTGATGTAGTATTCTTCTTAAAACATACGAGGGAAAATTCAAATAGTGTTCATCTGTTCAATTAAGTTGAGCCCTTGAGGTTGTGAAAACAAGGATTTAAAATGTTCAACAACCGTATTTATGATGGATTTTTTATCATGAAAAATATCCCCCTTATTTGTAGCTATTTCCCAAACTAAATTTGACAATCTTCTTTGGTTTGCGCATTTGTGAAAGAGCTTCAAATTATTATCACCTGAATTAAGCCAACCTGCTCTACTCTTCTAATGTAAAGTCTCCTCTTTTTGCCTAAGAATGACACCTCTTTTTGTTTCGAAATCCCAGAGTCTCTCTTTCCTGTCAACTGAAAAGTAAAGTTCATCCACATTATTTGTTAGGGACTGAATTTGTAAATCTATCTTCTCCAACTCCTCACTCGCTTCAACCTTTTTAAACTTATCCCAATTTTGAACTTCAAATTTCAACTTATTTAACTTGGCCAACAAACCAAACATCATTGAAGGATAATGTACTTCTGAAAAAGAAAGCCACTGCTCCCTAACAAAAGCACAATTTTTTTATCCTCCAGCCAAATCTGATTAAACTTAAAGGGATATTCAACCAGACTTTTGTCGAACTCTATTTCCAGTAAAACCGCCTTATGATCAAAGAAACCAAGGGAGTTTGACCAAGTTCTATAATTTCCAAAATATTCACAAATATCCTCAACCAACAAAAACCTGTCAAGTCTTTTAGCTAGTCCTTCTACCCCACATCTTCCATTAGACCAGGAGGGACACAAAATGTTAGGCTCTATGTCAACTACCTTCATATCCTCAATTTTTTCCCTAAAAAACTCAGATATAGGGTCTTCTGTTTTACCGACACCCCAAACCTCATCCAACAATAATGTAAGATTCCAATCACCAGCGACGATTAGTGATTTATCATCTAATATACCAGAAGTGGAAAATATTATTCCATAACTCCTTTCTTCTGCTATAAGGAGTGTATATATTGAGAATCCTGATCATCTTTGAATACCCAAGAAGATAACCCTCCACCATAATGCCAATAGCTGTAATAAATGCCTTTAAGTTTGCCATGTAGGGGTTCCAAGCCACTAGCATTCCACCTGACATACCATTTGAATCCCAGGCTAAAACATGCCAAGAAGGTTTCAGTTTAGGAAAAAATCACTAGCAGATACCACATCTGTCATAGTCTCTTGTGATAATATCACACAAGGCTTTGTCTTTTCTAAAAATCACTTCAAAGAAGATCTTTTGGGTCCATTGTCTAACCCTATGGCGTTTAAGGATACAATAATCATTTTTTAACATTGTTAAGGGTTGTTGCTTCTCTAATAGCCCAATCAAAGGAAACTGAAGAAAAATATGAATCCCTAGGAAGACCTTTTTCATAAAGAGACGAAATATTAGGGTTTTGACACTCCAAGACACCACCCTCGTCTACTACGGTGCAAGAAACTATGGATTTATCATTTCCTCGCTTCCTAGGTTTTTGCACATAGACATTATGTTTTCTAGATGGAATAAATGGTGATTGTATCCTGACCCTCAGGGTCATTTGAAAAGGTTTTCAAAGGTAAGATCCCCACTGTTGAACCCAAGGGTTTAGAAGAAACAGGGTCCTCTAAAGGAGAGGATGTAACCCACCTAGAACTGAAAAACATTTTATTTTATTTTTAGAAAACATTATTTTTAAAGTTATTGTAAAGTTTTATATTGTTGACCAAGGATGGCCAATTATAACTGTAATTGAATATTTTATTTATTTAAAAGTAATAAAAATAAGAGGGACCTATCCAAACAAGATTGTTGAAGAGTGTTTATCGACCCACTGTTACAGAGAGAAATTCCTATGGCTTGGGGTACCACAACAGACAGCTTGACTCCAGAAATCAATCCTTTCCAATATGCAATAGAAATTAAATGTCTAACACTAAAGGATCAGACTTCGTACCTTATTCCGGACGGTTGAAGTAGATCCTCGTTGAGCTTTCCAACTTTAGCTTGAATTGATAGATTACTTCCTCAACAACAAGTAAACAATACAAGCATTCTATATATCATGGTGTTAGATCTATTCTAGCATATATAATCAATAATGTATAAGTATTTGACATAATCCAATGGATAAAATATTCATTCAAACACACATTATTGGACAGGAAAAGATATTTCTATTAATATAAATCAGAGATTACAAGATACAACCTCTGTCGGCACGTCTGCGAACTGGAGAAACTGAATACCCCACTTGGGCCTCCACCACTTCAATCCTCCATCTCTTGATAGCAAGCTCACAAGCAAAAGGCAAGCTTGGGAAGAACACAAAAGTGCTCCAAGGGACAAAGGGATGCAGACTCAAGCATAAGTTTCGGCAACAATGGACTATAGTTTCTTTGCTCTCAATTCTCTCTTATGCCTTTAATATACCAAGGGGTTCCTTATATAGCTTTTCAAAGGGGTAATGAAAGGTCAAATCCGAGTGATCTCAAGGCATAGGGAAGGCCAGGAGTCAAGTGAGTCAGATCTATGTCAAGGAAAACTCCAAAAGGATTTGGATTTTGTACACATCCCGATGTACGCGGTTTTAGTGGTCAAACCCGCGTATATACACGCTTATAAGTTTAAAAGTCACGTGTAAAATTTTTCACATGTTTTTAGGGATGGTCAAGGAAACATCAAAGGACAAAAAATGGTCCATGGGGTCTAAGGAGTCTGCAGCGAGATAGGGGAAGGCCATACAAAGTGTGATTCACCTGGAGTGGTGAAATCAGCTATAACAGATGCCCCCTAATGTGTGAGGTCAGATGGGTCATACAATGGCTGAAATACATTATAAGTCCATCCCAGAAGTGGAGTGATGAAGGATCCCAAATGGAAGACCAGCCACCCAATCAGCATAGCACAATAATACAACTCTGCACGTAACTACAAATACATATAGCAGTCCCGGATACATAAGAGTACAATGGCCATGAATAGGCATGATACAAGATATCACATAAGTGGTCATCGCCACGTACAATATACATAGATCAGAATCTCCATGATGAAGATATACAAAGGACCATGATCTCCATAATGGCTGAAGATATATAACAGATCAATATCTCCATAGTGGCTGGAAATATCTGACATATACTAGAATCAAGTAACGAGAGCTGAAATCTCATGAACATTGGCACGATCAAGGAGGTAGCATATAAGAGATGCTACCAATATGGAAATTCTTCTACACAAACCACTACAAGTACATGTCCTACCTACTATGCGAATAGAAGTGTCGAGGTCGAACATAGTAGTCCATCGTCTGATTACCGGTAATTAATGTATACCGTTAATAGACGCAAGATCACCCACCGATAATGAAAATGGGAATCAATATACTAGAGTGCAAACTAACAAGTGTGAATAAATGTGTTGAGGTTGAACACTTGAGAGGATCCATTGATCACGGGACATTGATGTATTCCCAAAAACTATCGATGGTGAGAGAACCTGCCACTGATGACTGCAAGTCTCAAGGCACTCAAAATGACTCTAGATTCCAATCCTAGAATAAATGATCTGAAGTCGATGGTATGAAATCCACTGGAAGGAGGGAATTAAGGCATCCCTCATCATCCAACATGAGGTACTCAGCAAAGCTGTATAATGTGGAAGGACTCGATCATAAGGTGCACAAACTAGTAACTATATCGGGAATGGCTGACATGCAAAGTCAAGAGAACTGAGGAATGGCCGACTCAGGATTCAACTTCCTTTGAACAAGAGCATAACAGTGTATGGTGACTGAATAAAGGCAGCACAGACTCGATATACAAACTGGGACATCTCTGCGACACAAGAGGCATCGACAGAGGCTCCATAGGGACTGGAAGCTTAACCAGTCGGTGGAGATAAAATCAGATAAACGAGTACATCTCCTAAAGTCAAAATATAACCCAATCAATGGATGTGATATACAGTGCTCTATTCAAAGGAAACACGACTCGACACCTACCATAGATAACATCTTTCCTTGTCCGGCTTTTTGGTTTTTTTATCTTTTTTTGGACTTTTTCAAATATTGAAAAAGCTTGAAAAAGAATGAAATTTCTTTATAGTTACAGACTAGGAGGAGATGAGTGTCATAAGGGAAAACAAAATAGTTCCAAGCAGTGGAACATACCTATGCTCAATGCAAGGATACATGTGTAGGATATCGACACTCGGGGGAAAATCCCCTCCCGGTAAAAAGGGAATCAAGCTACAAAGGATATAAAAAATGGCTCTGCATGGCTAGACATGAGACAAGCTCGGGCTATATGGCTGAAACTCAATGTCAGGGAAGCCAGCATAAAGCTCAATAAGGTAGGAAAAGCTCATGATAATGCAATTACAACTTGACATAAGGGAGTCCCAGGGAAATGGCCAGCATAAAGATCAAGAGGAGTATGAAGCTCTTGCTCAAGGACATGGCGAGACTAAAAGGGACTCCCAGACCTAAGAGAGGACTCACAGCATGGGTACCAAATGAAAAGGGGAGCTAACTAGGACACCCATGTATAGGAAAGCTCTACCATTCACATAGTACCACTTCTAACAATAGCATGAAGGTTCTGTGGTACCATGGAATGGGTTCGTACTTAAGGTTGATATGGAATGGTCATAAGGCAATGCATAAGTGCAAGTAGATGTGATATCCTAACCTATATGACAGTTCAGACATAATACCTATGACAGGCACGAACGGGTCAAAACCTCAAAGAGAGTGTACAAAAATTGGACCCTACATGACAACCATATTAGTCAAAAAATAGTCAATAAAGAATCCAAACTATAGGAAATAGGGAGGAATGATCATGACAACTACACCCAAAGGAAACAATGCGGTGAACGATGGGACATAAAAAGGAAAGTAAGGTGTAGACCCAATGTTCACACATCAACTACCACCCCCGTGAGGGTGACCACCGATGTAAAGAATGAGAGAAGGGAGTCAACATCCTCCACAAATGGAGTAGAGGGTAGAATGTGACCATTCCCAAATCTACGAGCAGGGTAAGGGGCTGTGATGCCCCCAAGTCTGACACCAGGGTCCAAACTAGGACCAAGGATGGGTGATAGAATACTAGGCATGTTGAAAATAAAAGGACCCAAACTCAAGAGAGCATAAATATACTCAAGTAACCGTAATCCCGAAGGCCAACTAGCGCACAAAGAGCACACTCCTAAGAAAATCTACAGCCAAAATACAGGCAAACCAAGGGGAGGATATGTGAGCTCCCGAATGCAGTAGGTATGTCTCTCCTGGGAGAGGATCAAAACTCCCATACACTACAAGCGGAGGTATGTAACAAATTATAGTGTCCCTCAGCTTCAACGCATAAAGCAACTATGCTGTCCGACCCCAACCTGGCCGGGACACCCGCAGAATAACCCCTGCAAAGTACCCCCTCAATATCCTAGGTAAGGTAACTAAGGTCACCTCAATATAATCAATGCTCAGGTGGACAGTCGCAGGCGGGATTGACTGTATGGGTAGGGTAGCAAAGCCCGAAACTCTCGAAAGAGCCCCCAGATACGAAAACAATCCTGGAAATATCTCCGGTGCTACTCAGTTATGACTAGGGGTCATCCCAATCAAGTGCCAATCAATAACTACTCACACTACCTCGTGCTTAACTCCCTTTTGAGAGGAGGATCCTGAGAAACACCAATTATACCAAGGAATTTCACACTCTCACCTAGACAGACACATACATGTTGTTGTTTAGTGGTCTTGGAGAATTTACTGACAATGAACTATTCCAAGACCCTAAAATCTAATCTTGTTGATGCACCCTATAAAAGAAAAGAGTGTAATTCATTTTATTATGCGTTGATTTTAATTGGCTGTAATTACTCAAAGGGAAATGGCCGTGCAACTAATGACATGATGACTCAACAATGAAATAAATATGCACACCATAACAAACAATGCTAAGTGCAATATTTGTCAAATGAAAAATAGGGTATGCCACTACATGAGATGCATAAATATATATTCCTTTCCGAATGCCAATGCAATCCTTCCTATATGAAAGCCTAAACACAACTCTCATCCAAGCAATCCAATGCAAGTACCTCCTCAAATCCATATCTAAGATGCAACTAAGAGTGCAACTATTTTGTATTTTTCAATATAAAATAATGAAAAATGTAATAAAATTCATTATAAAACTCTTAGTCTCTACAGCAAGTATAAAAGACAAGCCCAGCAAGACACCAAGACAAAAAGAGTAATGCACTAATGGCAAAACAAAAAGGATAATGACTAAAACTACTTTCAAAGAAAAATCAATGAAAAAGTGGTCTCTGGTCACAAAAGACGCATCCAACAGAAAACATCAGACCCAAGGAAGACCCAATCACACTCACAACCCACCCAAAAACTTCCCACAACATCAAAATCACCAGAAGGGAGGATGTACATGACTGTTTAAAGAACAGCTGCGTATATACGTGACTTTTGGCCAAAAACCCGCGTATACAGAGAAGGCAGTGGTAAAAAGTAGGCCAAGGCCAAACCAATAAAGGGGAGTGTCAATGGACAAACATACTATAAAATGCAACACAGAAACAAGGAGAAACAAAGAGCAAGTCAATAATATCAAGCCCATTGTGCCCGCAAACCCCAAATAAAAACAAGGAACATCCCCAGTGGAGTTGCCAATTCTGTTACGGAGAGAAATTCCTATGGCTTGGGGTACCACAACAGACAGCTTGACTCCAGAAATCAATCCTTTCCAGTATGCAATAGAAATTAAATGTCTAACACTAAAGGATCAGATCTCATACCTTATTCCGGACGGTTGAAGTAGATCCCCGTTGAGCTTTCCAACTTTAGCTTGAATTGATAGATTACTTCCTCAACAACAAGTAAACAATACAAGCATTCTATATATCATGGTGTTAGATCTATTCTAGCATATATAATCAATAATGTATAAGCATTTGACGTAATCCAATGGATAAAATATTCATTCAAACACACATTATTGGATAGGAAAAGATATTTCTATTAATATAAATCAGAGATTACAAGATACAACCTCTGTTGGCACGTCTGTAAACTGGAGAAACTGAATCACCCCACTTGGGCCTCCACCACTTCAATCCTCCATCTCTCGATAGCAAGCTCACAAGAAAAACGCAAGCTTGGGAAGAACATAAAAGTGCTCCAAGGGACAAAGGGATGCAGACTCAAGCATAAGTTCCGGCAACAATGGACTATAGTTTCTTTGCTCTCAATTCTCTCTTATGCCTTTAATGTACCAAGGGGTTCCTTATATATCTCTTCAAAGGGGTAATGAAAGGTCAAATCCAAGTGATCTCAAGGCATAGGGAAGGCCAGGAGTCAAGTGAGTCGGATCCATGTCAAGAAAAACTCCAAAAGGATTTGGATTTTGTACACATCCCGATGTACACGGTTTTAGTGGTCAAACCCGCGAAGTCACCAATTCTTTTATGGAGAGAAATTCCTACGGCTTGGGGTACCACAATAGATAGCTTGACTCCAGAAATCAATTCTTTCCAATATGCAATAGATATTAAATGTCTAACACTAAAGGATCAAACCTCGTACCTTATTCCGAACGGTTGAAGTAGATCTTCGTTGAGCTTTCCAATCTTCATGGTGTTAGCTCTATTCTAGCATATATAATCAATAATGTATAAGCATTTGACGTAATCCAATGGATAAAATATTCATTCAAACACACATTATTGGATAGGAAAAGATATTTCTATTAATATAAATCAGAGATTACAAGATACAACCTCTGTTGGCACGTCTGTAAACTGGAGAAACTGAATCACCCCACTTGGGCCTCCACCACTTCAATCCTCCATCTCTCGATAGCAAGCTCACAAGAAAAACGCAAGCTTGGGAAGAACATAAAAGTGCTCCAAGGGACAAAGGGATGCAGACTCAAGCATAAGTTCCGCCAACAATGGACTATAGTTTCTTTGCTCTCAATTCTCTCTTATGCCTTTAATGTACCAAGGGGTTCCTTATATATATTTTCAAAGGGGTAATGAAAGGTCGAATCTGAGCGATCTCAAGGCATAGGGAAGGCCAGGAGTCAAGTGAGTCGGATCCATGTCAAGGAAAACTCCAAAAGGATTTGGATTTTGTACACATCCTGATGTACGCGGTTTTAGTGGTCAAACCCGCGTATATACGCGCTTATAAGTTTAAAATTCGCGTGTATCATTTTTCACATGTTTTTAGGGATGGTCAAGGAAACATCAAAGGACAAAAAATGGTCCATGGGGTCTAAGGAATCTGCAGCGGGACAGGGGAAGGCCATACAAAGTGTGATTCACCTGGAGTGGTGAAATCAGCTATAACACCCACTAGGAGGAATGATCTATTGTAGAAGGCCAAATGACAAGTGGCAACAATAACATTCACTTTCTAGCTGTTGCAGGAGGCAACATCCCTAAAATGGTGGTCATGTTCCCTGGAAAGTGGAACTGAGCAGGTGGATCATTTAATTGCAAAACTGAACCAAAGACCTAGGCAAGCTTATATATACCATCGAATGAGCAGGAGGCTCACTACATTCTATTCTATGTGATTACAACCTTTTGATTTTGCTGGGAACTGAAAAGTTAAGCACACAAGAGGAATTCGATGAGGCGATAACTAATGTGATTTGCTGAGAGTTAATTCTGCAAGTGAGGTTGCTAAGTTACAGAGATTACTATGTAGGATTCTACCAGCATCTTCGTCCTAGTGGTCTAGTGAACAGGCTCGGGGGTCCTAAAGAAAGTGATCTTTGTTGCTTTCAAGAGTCAGTTGGGAGGAACGATCTTCTTTGGGTGTTTGTCAACTTCTACAGTTATACAGTTTCTAAGATTCTTTGTCTATTGTTTGTGAATTTGTTTTATATTTATATTTGAAGGATTTATGAATGTTGAAGGTCTCCCTAAACTATTAATTATTTATGAATTAGAATAGGTTAGATAGATCTTATTTATGTATATTATTAGATAAAGAATGCTACCGTTTTTACAAAGTTTAATGGTAAACTGTAGATTATTGTAATTGTTCTTTAAATGAAAAACTATATATGTATACATATAATATCATAAATAGTTTCTTATTATAATGAATACTAACTTTCCTTTAAGTTTCATTTTGTATACGTTTATATATTTTACAAATTATTATTAAGTAATTGATGAACAAAGATTCATTTAGGGTTTACTTTAGGATAATTTTTAAACAAATTAAATTACCAAGTTTTCCAGCCAGGTCTAGAAACCCTTTAAAAAATGACTCTTATCACATTTTATAGCCGATAGGATTTATTTTTACCTTACTCAGCTTGCAGCCAAAAGGCTCATTTAGGTTAATACAATACTATGATTCATGAAATACAAGTTAAGATTCGAGACCGTAAAGGTTATTTCTTTTAAGAAAAAAACAATAATTAAAATCTATTATAGTAGCAAACAAACTGATAGAGATAGGCGTAGCCATGTTTTTGAGTAAATAGTAACCAAGATAAATATATCATTTCAATGCATATCGTTTATCCAGAATAATCATTAATATAGTATTATAGATATATTATTTTACCATTTTAAAGGCACAAATCATTAACTCTTTAGGTCGAGGGTTAAAAACTCATAAGGGTAGTCTTTTTCCTCACTGCAAGTTTAAAAACAAAAGAGACGATAGTCTAACCACTAAGAGTAAACCATAACCAGTCACACAAAACTGTCAACGTTTTATAGTCGTTACTTATTAAATGCAAAATCCTTACGACTTTAATATAATTATCCAAACAAGCTTGTTTCTAGCTTAAATTTTGACAGAGAAACACCATAAATAACGAATTCGTAAATGCAATGGCCTCATAGCCTTAAAAATACAAACTAGAAAATACAGTAAAAACCCTCAAAGGAATTCTTTACAGCAGTCAAAATATAAATTTACAAAGTTCAAAGATAGAAGTGAATCTAGCAAATAAATGCTTATAACATTGTAGGATAAAACATTATACATAGAGTAGAGACCAAATGAATTAAGAAAGCACGGTATAGCATGAGAATCAGATTGAAGTAAGTTGCGGGCCTTTAAAACCCTGATGAAAATTATACATTAACCTCCAAATGTTTAAAAGAAGAAAAATATTTGTAATAGCTCGAAATATAAAATCCACAACATGTCTACACAAACAAATTACATTATAGTTTTCCCTATAGACTCCATGGTCCGATTCAAAGGGAGTTTTCTTACAATTACCTAACTCTGTATTTAAACGCCATAAGGAAGAAACCACAAGAGGTTTTTACCATTCATCTGAAGGGACTTGTAAGTTCAATGACCGCAAACCCAGGAGGATTTCACTGACCTAGCCACAGAGTCGCAAAGAGAAAGGGGTGCATGATAAATAGGTCTTACCAGGACCCTTCGCTTCACCTCAACGAAGACCAACGAGTCTAGTGCAACAACCAAGATTGGAACCCCTACAACATATTTTAATGCAGAGGTCAAAATGTATTCAAGAGAAAATAATATAACAACAAGAAAACTAAATAAATATAGAAAGAGGTAAAACTTGCCCATGTCATCTGCGAGATGTAGAATAGTTGGTGGCGGGGTATGGTTAAGACGCCCCCAAAGCTGGAAGGTCGTTGATTCTAATCCCATCGGATACCAAAAAATCCAACCATGTTAAGGGTTGGTGTGGTCCAGGCTGGGTGCGATCCTCGGGTGAATTTGACAGCTTAGATGCCCCTGGTTCATGGTTTCTTAGCCAATGGAAACCCTGCTAGTCAGGGGGGTTCCACAACTTTGCCAACAAAAAAAAAAAACTTGCCCATGCCGATCTTCATAGATCCAACGATGGCAATGAAGGCCAAAAGAATAATGTAGTTGGGTCACAGAGCTAACACCGGAAGACAATGTTGTTCAGTCACATAGCCAACCCGAGAAAACAATGCTGGTGTATGCACAGAGTTTGGGTGGTGTTGAAGGCCAAGAGCCTCATCTCTTTCCACCAAAAAAATCACAACGCGGAATAGCATTTTAGCGAGGTAAAACCCTTAGGTTTTTCGAGTAAGGCTCAGTGCTTTACAGCTGGAAGCCACGAGCCTTCACGTGGGCTCCCATTAATTCCACTTGGGTTTTAATTTTTTTACCACAACTCTATAGTTCACACACCGTCGGTATTATCCATTGTTATTTTTTTAATTCCACCATGTATACATTTAAAATATACTTGTTCTAATGTATGGAAGGAAGAAATATTACATAGTTCAATGGATAGTGTATTGTTTGTTTTTCCTTAGCATAGTTATGATCCCTTTTGGTGTTTTACCTAGGACTTTTAGATGTCACAAAATGAGGCAAGTTCTCCATCGCAAACACTTGCAAAAACATAATTTTTGCGTTAGTCGACAAGCTAAGTAAGACCTGTAAAAACCATTACCCTAGCATCTTAGTAAGGTTAATGATTACCTAAAAACATAACAAGGCAGGCACACCAAGTATAATTGTCGATAAGTATACACGGCGTTCCATTTTATTCTTAACAAAACAAGTAAATCAATTTTAGTATAACAATGTGTTACATAGATAAAGATTGTCGTAACTAAGTTGTCATGTTCATGGGATAGGCACTAGATCAAGTTAAATTTTAGGATGAAAAGGTTAATGTGAAATTTACATTATGTAATTACAGTTAGGCCTTCATCAATTTATTTATTTATTTATGAATATTTGGAGTTGTTACAGAGGAGGAAATTATAATAGGGGGAAAGTCTGCAGAAACCCTAGACAATGGAGGAAAATCCTCATTGCTGAAAATAGGGGTCTCTTTGAGTGGACAGATGCTAGAAGGGAGATGAATGTCCAATATAGCACTGGTATCGTCTTCTTGACATATGAAACCCTCGTCTTCTACATTAGTAATCTCAACCCCGACACATGGAGAAAACACCCTTTTCTCAACCAAATTCAGATAACCCTCGACCGATAGTAACCCAAATAACTCATCGACAGTCATAAATTTTAAAAGAAAAGGAATAGTGCTTGTGAACTTACCAACAAAAGATGTAGCTAACACGTGATCTAGTGGAAGAGGGAAATTAATGCCATCTACCAGTTCTGATTCAGAATCCCCAGATTTCAAGACTACATCATCATCCCTACGTCGAGTGGTACAGAATGCTTTTGAATGTTCCGTGTGCCTGCATCGATGACATCGAAACGGTACTCTCCAATTTTCCATAGTTTGCATGAAAGTCCCTTCTTCCCACACCACCTCAAGCTCCTCCGGTAACCCATTCGCTATATCCATTTTTACCAGAACATGTGGAGCTTTTCGATCTGATCCCAACAAATGACTATCGTCAATGTGAATAAATTTACCAATAGAGTTAGCCACTTCTCGGAAACCCTTAATGTTCCAGCAAAACAATGAGAAACCAAGTAAGACCACACATAGGTGTCTCTTCACAAGTTTGGCAGTATGAGGGTCGAAATGCATATTCCACCTTGACAAAACCAATGAACCTTTACTGTGTATCCAAAAATGCTCCTCCGCCACTTGTATGTCCTCTTCAAAGAGGAAATGAAACACATACCACCCATTGACCAATGCTTAAACCTTGGGCAGATTTTGGATGATGGGTTACCACTGTTCCCTGACCCATTCCAAGAGCTCAGACCCAGTTACGAACAAACTCCATTTTTTCGACTAGCGAATGCATAGATAGTGTCGAAACCAAGTCCATGGTTACATCTCTTCCCAGTACACATAAGGGTTTACCCTTCTGCACTTTCTCGAAACAGAGCTGTCGAGGAGCTTTATTTGTCTTTACCTCTTTTTCCCCAAACTGGGCGACATTCGCTAGGTTATCTAGAGGGCGTTTAGTATGAACGTCATCCTCTTGTCCACTCACAAATCTAGATGGCGACTCTTGCATATGACCTATCTTCACCCCTGATGGGACAGGCAAGGACCTGGTACCCAAACCGGTCGACCGACGGCGAGGACTTTGGGCCAAGCCCATCGGAGAAAACTAAACCAGAAAAAGAGAGAAATGTCTAAAATAGAAACAAGCTATGGATTTAGGACACAACTGCCAAAACTTCCCACTTTGGTACCTGGTTGGTACTAGCCTAAGGACATCTCAGCTGGACTCCAAGACCATGTTCCGAAACAACCATCTTCTCAAACCCTAATTCAGGCCATGATGCTCAAACAACACACTCTCTCTAAGAAAAAAAATATGTGTTTTTTTTCGTTATGATTCACACATTCAAAAAGGAGTAGCATATGTATAATCTTATAAGCTATATATGTAATCCAATCAATGCATAGAGAAATTCCTTATCCCACAAACAAAATAAAGTCTCCTCTGCCAATTTAATATCAATTAATATGTGACATTCAAACTCCATCATCATTATTATTATAATATATTAATAACATAAAACAAAAGAGAGTATTCGGCTTTCATAGAGTAAGGAATGATATTAATACTCCATCACATGCAAAAGAAAATAAAATAAATCTTAACTTAAAGATTCTGAATAGATATTATCAATGTTATTTAGATTGGATAGATATTATCAATGTTATTTAGATTATAAGAAAGTAAATAAAATAAATCTTAACGTAAAGGTTTCGGATAGAGATTATCAATGTTATTTAGATTTGATAGATATTATCAATATTCTTTACATTATAAAAGTATAAGATTTCCATTTAAGTGAAATTTTTATTTTTTATCAAGTTAATAAAATCTAAAATTTAAATAAGGAAAAATAACTTAACTAATTGAAAGAAAGTGAGAAATTATATATTTAAAAAAAATTAATTAAACATAAAAGAGAAAAAATAATGAAAATAGATAAATTAATATTAAAAAAGAAAAGAAATAATGAAAATAGATAAATTAATATAAAAAAATATAAAAGAGAAAAAATAATGATTATAGGTTTGAAATAGGTTTTAAAGAAACTTTGCTGTCCAACACATTGCCATAAGTCAAAGCTTCAAGAATATGGTCATATCATAAGAGTTTGAAATTCTTAAATGATTTGAAATCATATCTTCTTTAATGTTTTTTTCATTAAATTAAAAAAAAAAACTTTTTCTCTGCTATTTTAGATAACACATACACTATATTAAAACTAAACAAGTGGAATAAGCAACAAAGTTGCTTAGGACCTTCCTTCTAAGAAGAGATTGAAAATATATAGCAATAGGATAATTTTGCTATAAAAATATATGATAAAACAAATATAATTACAATTTGAAAGAAATTAAAACAAAAATGAATTAAAAAATGTCCATTTAAATATGATATAGGTTATTGCAATGTAGCATAAAACAAGCATATTCCAGCTTCCTTACATACTTCTAGTAATATTCTTGACTTATGTTATAAAAATATGCAAGTTTCTTTATAGACTAGCATAAATAGGAAATGAGAAATAATAGCTCATAAGACTATAAATTAATATCATTGTTGTGAGAATAGTTTATTTATATTTTATTATAAATTTATAATGTTATACAAATATGCAAGTTTTTTTTATAGACTAGCATAAATAGGAAATCAACAAAATTCAAGGCTTCTTGAACACAGTCACCATTTTACGATTTCACCTTTCAACATTTTTCTGTGATTCTAGTTCATATTTTTCCTCCCAAATTCTACACAAAACTTACAGGGTTGAAAATCTCTGTCTTCTTTTGAGTGAATGAGCTCTTCCAGGGATGGCATGGCTATGAATCGTAACTGATGCAATTAGCAGACATTGATCTGGTTCTCCCAGAGATATTGAAATAACGACAACTTTATGGAATTGTTAGTTCCTCATCATCAAGCAAACACGGGAAGCACATGGCACATACCAGTAGATTCCGTTACCTGAATTTGTTTGGATGTCGAAAAAACAAATTGTCGCAAGGCCATGGTTTGGCACAACCGAATATGTAAGTTGCCATGTAACATCAGGGAAAATGTTAATTATTGGCTAAGGAAACAGCTACCGACTAAATTGATCGACAAGAATGTAAAAGCTAAGACTCTTTAATTAATTGGATCTGAATACGAATATGACACGTGTGCGTCGAATGCAAGAAATTGTTCTATTGACCTACTTCTTTGGAACTTTCATGACACGGTATTTCGCTTTTGTGCACATTTTAGGGTTAACTAGCCAGCCAGAGAATGCTCTAAAGAAAGAGCCTTGCCTGCTAGGGTTCAAGAAGAAAAGAAACAAGGACGCAACCGGCCAAATTAGGACACATGGGGTTTAATCGAGTACCGAATGAGTCAAATTATAACCCTTAGGGTTTGTAACAAAAATAGAATGCGGCTATGCCAAGCAAGCAATTGTGTTTTCTTTAGGGTTTGTGCTCGTGGTCAGCGACGTGTAAGAATGGAGGATTGAGATAAAATGATCCGTCGTGGAGTTCCGGCCAGCAGTTTCGCTTCTACACGCCTCTTGCAAATTTAGCGAAATTTGCGTAATCAAATGTTTCACAGAGTTGGGACTGAAGATGATTTGGTGCGGAGTAAAGATCGGAATAGGAATTATGAATTATGATTGACAAAGTCTCCTGCGGCCCCACACTAGGACAAGCGATCCATGCAAATTTTTGGCTGGGAAGAGTACTTTTCGTTTATTAAAGAATTTAAAAATCTTATATATATATATATATATATATAAAGTGCATAAGGGACTTTCTTTTTGAGCTTGTGGTATATTTTAAAAAAAATCTAAAATAAGAATGCCCTTTTTTAGAACTTAAAATAATAAATTTTTATAAATGACTTAGCCTTAGGAGTGACATTTCCAACACATTTTGAATTTCAACTAGGACTCATGAACCCAAACTCAATAATATCCAATGGATTAAAAAGGAGAGCAATCAAGGGTTGGAATCTATTGCAAATTCCCCCTTATATTTTTATTTTTGCAAAATTTTGAGGGATGAGAAAATTTTAGGTTAGTTGGGGCTCACATTTTATAATTGTTAAGTTTAATGATTTCCATGCTAACATCACCTATGGAGCTACCCAAATTCAATCGAAGTCACTCATTTCAAACCCGAATTTAAAAAGCATCCTTGCATCAAACTTTTCCTCTTCTATGGAATGTAAAACTAAAGTAGATGAAGGAAATGACACTTATGTGCAAGATGTTCATCCCAGGGTGCAAGATTTATTCTTCTTTATAGATTAACATGAAGAATGAATATTAAGAGTCTTCGATGGTGGTTCCTTCAATACCTTTGGGCATGGAATTCAATACTTTTCTCCAAGCAATTGGAGAAATTGTTCGGGAATTCGATGATATTTTCAGTATTAATTTTATTAGCTCTCTCAATATGCTTTGAGTCATCATATGTTAACCCATGTAAGTCCATCCTCTTGATCTCCTTGATTACAAGAAGAATCATTTCAAGATTAGTTTTGTTACCAATAGCCACATCTCCCATTTTCTCCTTTACCATTGTCCCTTACCGTTGATTCTTTCTATTGTCCAAAATCCCTTCTCCTTTACCCTTAGGCTTGAATCTTTCCATCGTCTTACTTACATTTTCCTATTTAAAACGCCTTAATTGCAAATAAAGGCCTTAATTGCAAATAGTGTAAGTTTTAACTTTTAAAAAGTATGATTGAAAACACTCCACACTTTACTTTAAAAGCTCTTTCATTTTTATAAGGCTATTGTCCCCCTAAAAACAAGTGTAAAAGCTTATTAATTCTCTTCTCGTATGAAAGAAGCTACTAATTTTTATAAGGCAATTTTCCCCCTAAAAACAAGTGTAAAAATTTATTAATTCTCTTCTCATATGGAAGAAGCTACTAATTTTTATAAAGCAATTGCCCCCCTAAAAACAAGTTTCCAACTACTCAAACTACATTTAATAAACAAACTCAAACAAACTCATGTACTTCATAATATATAATATAATTAAAAATAATAACACTTTTAAACTAATACTTCATATTATTAATATAATATATAATGTAATTGAGTAATACTTCATAGTATTAATATTATATATAATGTAATTGAGTAATGTTTACATTTTGGCAGAAGTGTAACTTAAAACTATCAACGAGACAGACTGTTCTATGTCAAATACTTTAAAGCGCATTTGGAAGAAGTATGAATACAGTTTTGATAGTTTAATATGGTCAAAGAGTTCATTCTAAGTTATTTCGGTGGTCAAATATACAAAATAATTGTAGTTCCTATCAGTAACCCCAAAAACCAGGGAGGGTGGTTTCCGGAATTTGATGTTCAGTATAAGTAATGTACCTTAAATGTTCTCACATGTGAGAGTATTCGACAGAAACTAACTTCCAGGTTGTTGAGCATCGCCACGGATTTGAACTAGTGACATACAAGTTTTGCTAGCTACGTTACAGGCTATTTCCTTGGAAAGAAAATGTTCATGAATTATCGTTTCTTGCTATCAACGTAAAAAGGTTGTATACCAATCCAAATCAATCTACAAGAGTCTGTCAGTGATTTAAGTTACTAGCTAGAGTCGCAGCGAGATACATCAATGAAAATGTCAGTTAATATCTAGTAACATCCATCTGAAAAGCTAAAATACAATTTCTCAAGCTCTTTTACTGGAAGGCAAGGTAGTATTCTATATATACCCCAGATGCTAAAATGACTATTTGTTGTGCATTCTTAAGAATATCCTAGATTTAACTTTGAAAAATATGAAAAAGCCATACTTGTGTTTCTTGGAGTATAACCATTTAGTCACATTCTTAAAAAATAAGGTATTTTCATAAGCCATTCTCGTGTTTTTTTCAGAATATTTATGTTGAGATGGAAATATCTTGGTGTGAGATAAAATCGTTGATGATTTAAGAAATATTTTCATCAAAGACAGACAAACACACAAAACAATCAATAAAAAATTAAGAATTCAAGTACAAACTTCTTGGTGCAAGATAGACAGATCTTTGTCAGTTTATATTTTCTCTTATGTTTATGTTCACGTTGGCTGTAAACTGAACATTTCCTCAGGTGCAATAACTACAACTCTTCTTTTTAAATCTTTCTACAAAGTATAGCAGCAGGACATACATCTTGTCTTCAATCTTTATGTACAAACAAGACAAAATTGTTTATTTAAAGCATTTTTCCTGTTAATGGAAAAACATAAATATGAAGCTCAACATCTTCATCCTGTATAAATATATTAGCGTAAGCAAAATGTTTTTCATATAGAACGATGCAAAATTATGTCTAGCCTGAAAACACCAGAGAGTACATCACAAAATCTGGGATCTTTTTTCAAGGTGTGGAGAATAAAGGCTCTAATAAATTTGAGAGAGTAGGCTAGGGCTAGTGAACGTTAAAATCAGATCTGTATGAAACAACCATGACAAAATTTAGGATATTTATTCTCAGATGTGGAGGATAAACTGAAGCAGGATAACAAAAGCAGTCAAGCAATAATTTTTAGAGAGTTAGCGACACTTGTGGACGTTGAAAACAGTCATCTGTGTGAAACAATCGTTGACTTATTATGATCGAAGAACTAGGGTGCAAAAATATTCTATGATCTATGTGTTTAGAGATCTGAACTAAGATGGATCGGCACACAGTATAAATATATCTCTGTGAAGTTTCAAGAAACAATGAC
>LPNX010825755.1:434-74639 GCA_001517045.1 Pseudotsuga menziesii | reverse complement strand
GGGGGGGGGGGAAACCATCCTCTACAAGTCATGTGGAACCCATCCACCTATCCTCTAGTAGTTATGCTAGGGGAAACTACCCAGCCACTAGAGGTCATGTTGGGGGAAAAAGTCATTCAATTCAAGTCATGTTAATACTGTTGGGAAAACCAAAAGCATAGGATGCAAGCTTAAGTTCCCTTGTAATATTTGTGAGGGATATTACCTTACCCATTTGTGCCCTGCTATTGCAGAAGTACAAAGAGTGTGGTCCGATTCTCGAGGATATTTTGCTCCTGAACCACCTATGATTTCCAAACAACATATTGAAACTTCATTTGATCAAGTGGTTGAACCAATGCAATCTTTGGTCAATCCCACTCTTCCTTTAGAGAGTGACCTAAATCAAGTGGTTGAACCAATGCAATCTTTGGTCAATCCCTCTCTTCCTTTGGAGAGTGACCCTGATCAAGTGGTTGAATTGATGCAATATTTGATCAATCCCACTCTTCCTTTGGAGAGTGAGTTGTCTTCTTCACTTCTAGTTCAGAACTTTCTAGACAAGGGGGCATTGAGTTCACTTTGAATGGACCCCCTCCAAGCCTTCAGATTGATTCCTTTGATTGGGATAGTCTAGTTGAGGCTCGCCTTCCTTCTGGTGCACCTTTTCAAACAAAGGTCCAAGTTGAACACTACATGGTTGCTCATTGTATTGTATATGAAGGAGCCTCTGTTAGTATTTTATCCATGCATGCTTGGAGAGGTATGTGATCTCCTAGCCTCGTATCATCTGTTAATCGTCTATTGTCCTTTGATAGAAGACACGGTCAAACTTTGGGAGTTCTTTCTAAAAAACCTATTACTTTGGGTGGGAATACTTTCTTGGTCGATTGTATGGTTATAGAGGACCCCTTGGACTTCAATATGCTCCTTGGGTGTGATTATGTATTTTGTATGAAAGTTCTGTTGTCTATTATATTTTCCTCACAATGAAATCATTGTCACTATTGATCAACGATCATTTATTGATCCCTCTCATTATTCTATTGTAGGCCAAGTCTATCCTTTATCAATTCCTAGTGTTTCGGTAGGCACAACCATACCACGGGTGAATTATGTGCCCTCATATCCCTTGTGTCCAATTACTACTAAGGAGAAGCCTCTGTATTCATGCTTACCTTCTTGGGAGTCAGTCCCAGCAGTTCACCACGTAATCTATCCAATGAGAACATTGGAACCCATTTTTTGACCTATTGATCCAACTGAATGTTTGGACATGTATTCCATATAGGATGGTATACTTCCTTCGGATGAAGTCTTCCTAGATTCCATGATATAGTCTGACCTTCTTTTGGATGTTGACTCAGTAGTGGTTAGATCTAGCCTTGAGCTTCTTTTTGAGTCTGATCTTTATGTTCGACCCTCACATGTTGGCACTGTTGAGCCTTTGGACTCTCCCATTGAGTAGAAAGTCGGTGATCCTAATGAGTTTGACTCTTGTGTATATTTTTTGACTCTTGTGATTCCAAGTTTGTTCCTGCAGAATCCATCACCTCTGTCAACTTTAGCTTTCCTCTTGAGGTTGATCTTATTGATTGTAAATCCTTAGGTCTTGGGACTATAGAGTCTTCTTTGATTAACTTTGACTCTTGTTGAAGATAGTGAAGATGCAAATGTTTCTACCAAAGTGACATGTATCAGATCTCTTCTTCTGAATATGATTTTGATACTATAGTTTCTTGGAGACATGATTCTTAGTTGGATTCATGGCTTCTTATGGGTCCTGCTATTTTGTTCAAGTTGTAACCACATTTCCAAATACCCTTCTTGTGCTTATGATCTTGGTGCCTAATTTCACAATTTTAGCTCGTTATATAAGCCCTCATCGACTCTTCTCTCATCATCGCTCATCCTTGTATCATTTTTACATTGCATCTTGACGCCTTTTACCTCGGGGATATGCTCCTAGAGTGTCCTTATCTTTATCATGTTCCTTGCACTATTCTCAGGTCCGTCCCTTGTACTTGGAACTAGTTTTGCATGTCCCTAACACTCGTATTCTCGCATTTAGAGCATTGTTACAACTTTCCTTTGAGATTTTTAAAAGCAGTAAGGAGGCCACGAGCTGAATTTTTTAGGCTTGTTAAAATTTTATGGGAAAGTTATATGGTGTTTTCTTTAAGCTCTTGCTAAACTCTTTAAATATGAAAATATTTTCGAGTTCGCTTGTCCATTCAAACTCGTTAAAGGAAGTGAAGGAACACCCTCATCGGTATAAGTTTACCCCTTTTCCAGACCATGTGGATTACTTACAAAAAAGGAAACTCTAGTTTAATGTGATTAGAAGAGTATTCTAAGGTATATGTTTATCATTTTTTGAGAATGAGAGACTAAACTTACGAAAATGAACCTTTTTGAGAGGACTTTTTCTTTTTCATGTTTTGGTTTAAAAATTGAAAAAGATTTCGAGTGTTCTTCGTGTTATTTTCATGCTCGTTAAATTTTTGAAGGAGCGTCGGTATGGTGATAGTTTAACCCTTTTTCGAACATCACCGACTAACTATGAAAAAGGAATACCTTAGTTCTCCTGAGCTAAGAGAGTTATCCTCTGGATTCTTTTATACTTTTTTGGACTTTGGAGACTAAATTTATGAAAACGTTTCCCCCTAGAGTCTTATTTGGTGTTTTCAGACTCTCAAATTATGAAAACACCACCGATCATCCACAAATTTGGGCTCGTAACATCCACATATTAGTTCTTTATCAAGCACTACTTCTTTGAGATTGCTTAAAAAATGAAGAAGGTCTCGAGTTTGCTTTCTTCGACTTGTTAAACTTATACAAGAAGGGTATTAAAAAGGAGGGAAAGGGAAGGGAAGTTTGTTCAAATGTATTTTTATATAATGGAAGCAAGTCTTGGTTCTTTGAACAAAGCACCATTTTGAGTTTATCAATAGTTGGGTTCTAGTTTTTGGCCTTAGGATTAAGCCTGATCTCAGAGTTATTACTCCTCCAGTTCGTTACTCTTCCAATCATATGGAGAACCTGTCAATGTCTTCTACATTGCAGATTTGTATCGTTGGTCCCTTTGTGTCTAAAAGCTTCCTGAGTCACTTTTGTGTCATGCTCATTGTTGAAGGATAAAACTTGTGTCGACCATTCTGCAGTTTCCTTGAACACGTGTCGACCACTGCCCGTTATTAGTTCATTACATCAATTCTTCGATTGTCCTTGTTGCAATAATTTTTCCCAGCTCCAACTGAATTCAATCCTTCATTTTCCTCGTCTTGGATGATGGAGGATATGTCAATGCCTCCAATGGATCTCTTCCTATCAACTTTAACTAATCTTGCTCTGGGAATGAGATTTAGAGTTTATGACAATACCTTGGGGATTGTAGCCATTCGTGGAAATTTCCCTCGTTATTGGGTGGCGAGAATACCTTAATGTTCCCTACTCGATGGATTCTTCATGTGTTTAAATTGTAGAACATTTATTCACACTTGTTAGAATGTACTAGGTACCTTGGCGACCATTTTCATGACTGGTGGTTTCCCTCGTGTTTGTTAATGGTTTTCATCAATGATCGGTAATCAAATAGTGTCCTCCATGGTCGACTTTTCCTTGTCTATTCACATGGTTAGGATTCGTACCTTTGGGTGGTTTGGATTGAATAACTTGGGCCAACATCAACATAATTATCTTTTTCTATTGTCGGAGTTGCACAAGACCTTGTCACACCTCATATGAACTTTACTGAGACATCAATCCACCTTGTGCTCTAATGGCTATGATCGATTGTTGAGCATGGATCCATGTTGTTCATTAGTGGCCATTACTCCTATATATTTTACATTACTCTTTTTTTCATATTGTGTGGTCATGATAGTTACATTACTCTTTTTTGCATATTGTGTGGTCATGATAGTTACATCAATTATACACATGTTGGATTCAACTTGTATCTTTATGGTGATCATTTGTACATGGACATGTATGTCCTAGAGATCATATTGTCTGACATTTTTACTTTCTTTTAGGTACCTTCGTTTGATCCTATGATCCTAGTCTCTCCAATTTATTTGAGGAGGCTGATGGGTCCTTCCATATGGGAACCCTCCCCAAAAAATAAGGGTTCAACTCCATCCAAAAAGAAGACTCTTCCTCAAACACCATAAGGGGTAACTGCTTCCTCCCTTCCTGATCTATACCTCCCATAACCCCCTAGAAGCACCACAACGAAACCCATCATTACGAAAACATTCACTCCTCCACCCTAATAAAACCTTCATAAAAAGATAAAGGGCCACCTACAACCTTAATTGCAGATAAAGAGGAGTTGACGAGAAACTTACTTGAATCTTGCAATTGAGATTCTAGACAACTTTCTTCTGAAAGTAGCTAAGTTCCCAAAACATCACTCCCATGTCTTCAAAATATTTGAAACCATGACCTGATACCATCTCCCCCCTCATGACAGTAGGAGTCGAAAGGACTCTATCTAAATTTGGAGACAATGACATTGAATCGAAAAACCATGAACATGAGTCCTAGAGATTTCATGCATCCCTACATATCCGACATCTAAAGGGAACTCACTAATAATCCAAAAATTGAGTCAATATCTTGTTCCTCCAACACACCTCAATTCCTTCCATCAACCCCAACTCTATATCAACTTCCACCAACACCTTCTCCATTCATTTTTCTTCCCATGCCAAAGACATTTCATTAAAAAATTTAAACCTTCCAATGGAATTCGCCAATTCCACAGAAGCTTCCATGCACCAGAGTTCAAGCCAAAACTATAGAAGTAGGACCCACAAACGTAGCATAAGCAAGGATATTTTCTAGAATCAAAATTTGCATGCCATCTTTTTAGAACCAAACAAGACCCCACCCCACCCCCCAAAGCTAACTCCGGTACAAAATATTTACATAATCTTCTGCACCAAGACACTCAAAGCATAATTACCCCTTTAACAACAAATGGGAGGACCCATACGCAAGTTTTTAGTGTTTTACCTGTGTATACCCTCTGAAATGGTAAAAAATATTAAACTCTCAAATTTTGGGTGGTTTTGGAGCTGCCTCCTCAGTTGTAACTGTAGTATCCTTGACCCTAACTCTTAAGATTGCTATATAAGAGAGGGAGAGGAGACCATGAAGAGGACTTCACTTTTTGGTATTGTTATGCTAGTGAAATTCAGACTCTTATCCCCCCACCTTTTCCCTAGTTGTCATCTACCCTTGCTGCAGAGCTTGGAGGATGGGAATCTTGGAGGAGAGAAGCAGGAGATATAGATTGAAGGTTTCACGAGGTGCCTTGCATGAGGAGAAGGTATACATTGTACTTCTTCCATTGATTAATAAATATTTGATGTTCTTCCCTTTCCAAATCATTGTATAATGGATATTGAATCTCATTTTATGATCACATGTTAATTAGGGTTTCATATTATCTCGAATATCACTGCTTTATATGTGGTCAAATTGGTTTGAGGAAGGTTTGAAGTTTGTTTTGTAGGTTGCTAGGTTGGACAGAAAGAAGAGGGATGAAAGGGAAATCTTGGATCAACCTTCAGTGTATAAGGTATGAACCCTCCTAACCCTTGAAATCTTGTTTAAATTCATATTTGCAGAGCATTATATATTAATTTGTGTGCCCCTAGTATGTTGGTGGCCTCCACTTGAGTCATATGATCAATTCCTTAACAACACTTGGTGGATAGGAAATTGTACACTTTCCAACTTTTTTTAATCTATTTCCTTCATAGTTTCTTCATCACATTTCATGTAATGTAAAATAATGATGTCTAGTTTCTCTTGTGGAATATTATTCTTGTAACACCCCAGATTTGACCCCAAGGGGGAGGGGATTGTGTGCCCCAGTTTCAACCCCATGGTATTGAATTGCACATGATGTAATATTTTTATTTGATCATGATGTGGAGCTCAAGGCAAAGGCCCCACCATTGATTTAGTGTCTTATGTATCCGCGATTAAAATTGATGCCGATGGTTTATGTGATAGCTAGGCGCAATATATTTTGAGACATCATGTAAAAATGCAAATTAATAAAAATACCACAACTAGCTATGCACCACAACATTAAAGGGATGGGGGCATGATTTCACAAGGAATAGGGAGGGGGAAACATTCAAACCCTTGAGCCAATGGGGAAAATCCAAATGTCAAAGGGAAAACCCATAAAGCTGTCAACTACCCATTTTTCCTTTTGTGCCAAGTCATTTAGAAATTGGTTTGGGAAGTTAATGCATGGGGATGGGAAGAGTATGGGAGTCAAATTCAAATTTGGGAAGCCAACCATTTTTGGAAAAATGTGTTTTTGGCTTCTTGGGCAAGTAAATTCTTGGTAATGCATGCCCATCCCATTATTTACCCATATGCTTTGCTCTCTCACGCAGTTGAAGCTCCTGGGCGTTTTTCCCTCATGTTTCCTGCAATTCCTCAATTTTCTCCATGGCTAGGAAGTCGTTTTTGGGTTGTTGAGTGCATGCGCACTAGGGATTCGCGCTTGGCTCTCTCACTCAGTTGAGCTTGTTGGGCATTTTCCCCTCATGTTTTTTGTTGTTTCCTCCCTCCTTCATACCCGTAAATCTATTTTTGTTATTGCTAAGTGAATGGCCAGAAAAGGTTCACAATCTGTGGGTTCATGGTAGTCGTTTTTTCCCCTGGAATGTCCATAGGTGTTTTCTGAATTTAGATCCATGAATTAGGGGTATTAAGAGTCTGTTTTTGGCCATGTGAAGCCATATACGTCTCTGAAATCGAATTTGTTGTAAGAGGGTTGTTTTCCCCTTGTTTCCATTTTCGTTTGGCTTCCCAGGACGTTTTTGTCGATACCCAGAACTTGTATTGGACGTGAAGTGCATCCTTGTGTTGACTTGGATGAGTAAGTCCAAGGAACCCATTTGTTAGAGTTTTGAGTGTGTTTGGATGAGATTGTTGGCTTGGATGAGAAAGTCTAAGGAACCCATGTCTAATAATTGGCTGACTGTGTTTTGATGTGAGGGTTGGCTTGGTTGAGTAAGTCCAAGGAACCCATACGTTATTAGATTGTTTCCTTAGTAGTCTGTGAAACCCAATTGTTTATTGTCTTGGCTAGACAGTCTGTGAAACCCAACTGTGTGTTGGCCTTACTGTGGGTGTATGGTGTTGATGTGTGTAAGCCTGTTGTTCCCTAGTTCCTTGTGGAAATTGTGCCTAGCTAGGGGGTGGTAGTGATGTTGAGAGATTGATGAGCACACTGGCCTATGGTTGGGTGGAACGTTGCAGCAACATAGCTAGTTTCTGGGAAGCTTCTTCTCAATATGAGTATTTCTTGTGTATTTGATTTCTGCAACTGTATTTGTTTTATGAATTATGAACATGATGAATGATTGAATTTGTTGAATGAATGGAATTTGCTTTCGATGTATATTTCATGTATTATTCATCTGTGTATGTATTTTATGTTCAATGCATTTTATTTTATTATGTTCATGGGGCTAGATTTCCCGTTTGATAGCAGCAACAGTGTAGGCCGCGTCCTCTCCATTGTCGGAATGAGGGCAGGGGACGTGACAATTATGGGTGATTCATTGTTTTTCTTTCCCATTCAATCCTCTAACATTCCAATAGATATTATTCATTTGAACTTCTTTTCTATGGAAAAGGTATTTTTCCAAGAGTAGATTGTACTTTCCTTAGTCAATACGCAAGGACCCTTATTCTTTGATTATTTGTTTTATTTATTTCCTTCCTATTTTTTTTCTTCTTTTCCCTTCTTGAGGTTTCAAGTTGTGCTAGGTTTTATGCCTAGGGTCGGTATCTTGCCTATGTTGTTTGATGAGCTTCATGTACTCAGATTTCCTCTTCATTTCCCTCCTTGTGATGTTAGGTGAATTGTTGGGGTCATAGAATCTCTAATAACTCTCGTGTAAATTGGAAAATGGATGTGTTTCCCAAATGATTCCTTATGGAGTTTTTCCTATGTCTGTTATTGAGTCTTTTGTGGAACCACCTTTTTCATACATTTCTTCATATATTTGAAGAGTATTTTGAGAGTCTATTTGTTGTGAGGCCTCAACAATTTGGGCATGAGTCCTAAATTTCCTTGCTTTTGTTTCAACATCTTCTTGAACTAGTGAGCATTTTTTTATTATTGGTTCCGCTTCCTTGCTTTCTAATATTAATGCATGTTGACTCTTTATTTTTTTTTTGTAATGTACATGGAGAGGCATGAACCAGTTTTTTCTTTGAGTGTCCATTGGAGAAGAGATCAAAGGTGATGTTTTACTGGATTTGATTTTTTCCTAGGGTTTTAAAACCCCTTTTTGTCCTTGCCTCTTGCAAGTTGTCTTTGGTGTTGGCCACCTTAAGCAATACCTAAATTTGTGCCCATATTCATGACAATTCGTACATCTTAAGGTATCCACTTATTGTCTTAGTTGTTGATGCATATGGATTCAAGGAAAGCATATGAGATGTTCATATAGATGTACATCTTATCATATAAAGTATACTTCTTTACTTGGTGACCTATGTAATTTTTACATATGTTCCCAATTGTTACCTATTCCTACCATGGTTTTTTTGTCCCATAACTCTTAAGGAAAGGAATACATATGGATCCAACCTAGGGAATGGGTGAAATGTTTTTTTTTTGGTATAAATTGTTTTTTTCCAATTTGAAATATGCAAGCCATTTTCAAATACTCTCTCTCTCTCTCTCTCCTCACAAGGAATACAATGGATCCAACCTAGGGCATGGGTGAAAGGTTTTTTTTTGTATAAATTGTTCTGTACAATATCAAAGATGCAATCCATGTTCAAAGACTCTCTATCTCTATCTCTTATTTGATTTTAGGTTTGATTTCTCTAACGTTTGGAATATGTCCTTTATAGGTTGGAATATTGGACAATACCGAGGCGGGGGGGGGTGAATCAATATTGATAAATTATAAGAATTAAAACCACTTTTAACTTATTCATTAACACACATGATAAAAAATATACAAGGAACACAAATTTTGTCGTGGAAGCCCAATTGAGAAAACCACCAACACTTTCTATTACTGCAAAATTATATTTAGAGTAGTTTTGTCAACTATGAATGACAGGATGTTACAACACCCTATTTACCAGCAACTACTAGAAGGGGGCTACAACCTCTTGGTTTTTTCAACTGCTACTAAAAGGATTCTATGACACCCTATTTACCAGCTACCATTGGAAGGAGGATATGACCCCCTAGTTTAGAAACTGTAGCTGAAAGGATGCTACGACACCCTTTTTACCAGCTACCACTAGAAGGAGGCTATGACCCCCTTGCAAGATTGTAGCCTTCCCTAACACCACCCTACCACCCTAATATGTTTTTATCAACTTCCATATCTTCTTATGTCTTCAATACTATCATTAGTTTCTCATCACTTACTTGGTCTCTGTCATTTGTTGTTGCTGCTACTTGGATCTAGACTACATATACACCTTTTCTAAACTCAAAATATTGCTTATAAATACCTTTAACAGCATTCATCTTTCTTTACAAATGCATCTATTCATTATGTAGTTTCACACTTGCGCCCTTTTAATATGTAGTTGTGCATGTTCATCAAACACATCACTTCATAAAACGTGCCTCTTCATCAACCACATTTCCTTACTTCTCTATTTAATTATTAACATATTATGCTTATATTTTAATCATGTTTAATTTCTAACATTAAACACTCTGTTTCACAGAGTCATTGATTTTTCATTCTTCAATTCACTCATCCTTTATAAGTTTGCACTAATGTGTTCTGCTATAGGGATAATAAAATCTGTTTATTATACCTTTGTTTATCATATCTCTATTTTATATTTCTTGCTTAATAATAAAAAAATTATTTGTTTCATGACATATTTTAACAATTCCTGTAGCTTATCATTGTAGATGATTGCATCTTAATTAATCTCTAGATTACTCATGTAGCTTATCACATCATGTAGTTTCTTTTATCTTTCTTCCCTTTGCATAAGCAATTTCTTTAGGCATCAAAATTTCACCCTCGTTGATCATTTAGATCTAGTTTTTGTTATGTTGCATATTCCTACAGTTGATGCCGATGATTCCAAAATATTCAAGCATATCTAAACACATTTAAGGTGCTTCTTTTCTGGCATTTTGTATACCTTGTGTGGGAATTCTTCAACATGTGCAAGCATGCTTCACAATCTTGTGTGGAAATTTAAATACATTTTACAAGCATAAATCATCTGCAATTGTCTTTCCACAACGACCTTTCTGCAACATAAATATTTCCGCAATTTCCTTTCCACAACAGAAATATTTTCGCAATTACCTTTCCTAAAGACAAATCCTTCCGCAATGACCTTTCCGCATTTATGTTTCCATAAACTATATTTTCGTAATTGCAGGTTGTGGGTATGCATTTCAACTTTTTCGAAATAGGCTTTCACAAATTCCTTCCCTAATTAACCTTTCTAAAAATATCTTTATGCAATTAAATTTTTGCAATTACCTTTCTATAATTACCTTTTTGGAAACTCCTTCCGCAATTGCGGGTTGCGGGAATGCCTTTCAACTGTTTCAAAACAGGCTTCCGCAATTAACTTTCTGCAATTGTAGATTGCGGGTGTGCATTTCCCAAATTTCAAAACCGACTTCCACTATTTTTAGTTCAAAAAGTTCTTTTGACAATCAGGTTGCACATTATAGATTGTGGATTGTGGGTTGTGGATTCCATATTGCGTATCATCTTTTGATAAATTCTAAAAAATGACTTCTGCAAATCTCTTCTACAATAGTCTTCCCATAACTTTAACAATATTGCACCTTTGCATTGTGGAAACTATTATAGACCATTGATATTTCTCTCTCTTATGATTTGGGTTGTCTAAATATTCACTTGAACAAGATACAGCTTGACAGGATGGGGTAGGCATTTCCTTAGGGAAGTTTGCCTAATATTTCCATACTTAGTCAATTTCCAAAGTTTCACAAAATTTCCATACTTTTCTAGAATGATGTCAGATTGCAACAATGACTTCATGATAGCATCATAACACCATCATATGTCTTTCCAGCCTCATCACACATGCCACATCATCATGCATACCATGTCATTAAAGAAAATCTGACTTAAGAAAATGAATTTGCTCAGTTACACATTATGTCAAACATTTATAGAGCCTAGGGTTTTAAATTAAATTATTGGAAAGTAAAACCACACTTTTGAAATGTACTTCAAAATTCTGTCAAATACTGAAACAATATTTAAGAAAATGAATCTGCCAAAATTATTTCTGAATCTCTCTTTTAATAATTGTGCGGACTGTATGGATCTCACATGTGCTATACGTTTTTAGTATTTTTGGCCTTCCTCGGGATTCATGCGCAACAACAATAATGTTGTACAACCTTGTCAAAGAAAAAACAATAGTACAAAATTGCCTCGAAATATGAGCCTTCACACGTGTTGTACATAATTGACAAGTTGCATTAAATGTTGTTGTACTTGCCTCGATATTTGTGCTGTAAATTGTCTTGGGAAATGTGCTACTCTTCTAGGGTTCTTCTTTTCTCTTTTAGTCTCAATTTATTCTTCATCTCCTCATTGATGGTGAGTTATCTCCATTTCTCGTCCCTCTTTTTTTTATACCTAAATTTTGTAACTACCTTCATCAACTACCTAATCCAGGGTTGATATTCATTTACAAAATCAAGGGTCTACATCATAACTCACTTTTTAATAATTAATAATTTTAATTATTAAATACATTTAAGTGTGTCCCACTTTTCTAAAGTATAAAACACATTCACTTTATTTATATAAACGTTGTTACATAAATACATAATGACAAAAGTTTCTGGTCCTCTCATCACACTCACACCAAAAACATGGGAGGACCTCCAGAGTTAACTTTTCAACACTCCCTCCTAACGAGGAAGTTCTGCAACACTATATCCATCTCTGATTCCTGCAACAACTCCCTCCTGCTCTGGAATCAACCTCGGAAATAGATGCTCTATTTTGAACTGAAACTATGAAGCTTGAGACTCAACTTGAGTCCCATCAACCTGCTCATCTGCACCATCACTTGACTGGCTGAGCCTCCTACCAGTGCTTAGGAGAGAGTCACTCTCCTCTTCAAATATATCAAATGCAGTATCATCCTCACCCTTTGACTATGATATCCATCCTCCTGCTCCTTCTCCTGGTCATACAATTTGCCTTCTCAGGACATATAGTTTATCCCTGTGATCTCCCAATAAGATGGCGGTACAAATTGACTCATCTCTCTGATACAGGAAGATATGGCTAGACCTGATCATCATCCCACATCCATCATCCTCGAAGGATGACACTGAGAGTTTTCTTACTCTCATCCCACATACAAACAATAATCCATGAATATCCAAGAACTCTGCAAGGTCTAGTTGAAATCTGATAATTCCAACTCCTTGGATAACAATATGGGGACTATCAACATCTATCTGAATGAAGTGTCTTGACCCCAACATTGTGATCATCTAAAAAGAGTCATAGACTCTAGTCATATGTATGGCTTCACCGGTGTCAACAACCCATACATGCTCAAATATAGAACTCCCTACACTGGAATCAATTGAGACAAGAGAAAAATCTTGCTCAAACTTCTTGGCATATTCTTCTACTACTGTAGAGGCTGCCACATCTCTTTCATTCTTCATAATATTTTTCTCAGAACATTTCATGGCATAGTGTTCTAACTGACCACAATGATAACATTTGATCTGACTTAGATCTTTCTTTTTCTCGTTCTTGGATTTGGTTGCAAGTGCCACATTTTGCTCAGTATCCTCATTAGTTTGTCCAACCTATGACCCATCTCGGATTTCCTCTTGGGTGAAATCATCCCACAATATTGACCAACTTGGAATTGTTTCTCTGCCCACAATACGCTTCACAAAAACCTTCCACTTCTTGGTGAAGCCCTTCAGCGCTATCCTCACCAATTTTGAATCAGGAATGGTACCAACTCATACTTAACTTGTGTAACATGAGTCAAGTAAGAGGCTACACCCTCACCATTTTTCATTTTAATGAAGTGTAGCTTGTCGTTTAGGGTCATCTTCTGGTTTTCGTTCTTTGCTTCGAACAACTTGTTTAATGTGTCCCACATTTCTTTAGCAGTTTTCTTTCATGCTAAGTGTGGTATGAGATGGTCTTTAACCCCATCCAAGATAATTCTCTAGGCTCTAACTTCATGAGATTCAAACTCCTCAAGCTCATCTTTATTTGTTGGCTTGGTCATGACACTGTTCATAAAACTCCAAACTCTAAGTTCTTTCAATACACCAGTAATTATTACCTTCCATGAGATGTAGTTGGATACTCCATCCAATCGATCCTCATACCTTATGTTCATCATGGAAAATAACTCGCAACCAAAAATTAACTGAAGACAAATCTAACACTTTTCTAAAAATTTAAAGAACACCTGCTAAACTTATCTTTTAGTTTGACTCTGTTGAACTGTGATCTGATACCATCATCTCTGATACCATGAAGAAAATATGAATTAACAAAATGAATTTGCTCATTTACACATTCTGTCAAACATTTATAGAACCTAGGGTTTTAACTTAAATTATTGGAAAGTAAAACCACACTTCTAAAATGTACTTCATAATTTTGTCAAATGTTGAAACAATCTTTAAGAAGATGAACACAATGATTTTGGTCTAAGACTAGGAAAAACCCCATCTTGGGGAAAACCCTAGAAAGAAGATATTTTTGTTAAAAGAGAGATTCAAAAATATTTTTCTCCAACACAAAATATTTTTCTTCTGATCCATATTGACAAAATCATTCATCAAAACAACTGCAAATACTTCGAAAACCATGCCAAATTGTTGTTGTATAGAACTGATGTACTTTCCACACGTGTGGTACAAACTTTATGGATCTCACATGTGCTGTAACTTTTTTATACTTTCTTCCTGCCTCAGGATTCATTCCCAATAACAATAATTTTGTACGTCCCTGTCAAAGAAAACACAGCAGTACAGAACTGCCTCAAAATATGAGCCTTCAGTTCTGCTGTACAAAATTGACATGATGCATTAAATGTTGTTGTACTTGCCTCAATATTTGTGCTGCAAATTGTCTTGGGAAACGTTCCAGTCTTCTAGGGTTCTTCTTTTCTCTTTTAGTCTCAATTTATTCTTCCTCTCCTCATTGATGGTGAGTTATCTTCATTTGTTCTCTCTCTTTGTTTTATACTTAACTTTTGTAGCTACCTTCATCAACTACTTAATCTAGGGTTGATATTCATTTACAAAATCAAGGGTCTACATCATAACTCACTTTTTAATAATTAAAAAATTTAGTTATTAATACATTTAAGTGTGACCACTTTTCTAAAGTATAAAAACACATTCACTTTATTTATATAAACGTCACTTTGTTACATAAATACATAAGGACAAAATTTTATGGTCCTCTCATCACACTCACACCAAAAACATGGGAGGACCTCCAGAGTTAACTTTTCAACAGTCATCACTTCCTTTGTTATTCCTTTTTCTTACACTGAGTTTCCCTATCCATCATGTCCTTTGTTATTCCTTTGTAATTACTGAACTCCTTTGACATCAACGACAACTATATTCAACATTCTCCCCCTTTGGAATTTATGTCAACATCTAAACATTCTCCCCCTTTGACAACAATGACAAAGGATAACCTATTATGCACATGCTTGTAACCATCCTTGACAGAGAATTTCCAATCTTTCTCATTTTTTACCGTTGTCCCTTCTTAAATGAGAAACTTGGATGCTTAATTTTATAGACTCTCCCTATCAGTAATCCTCCCCTTATCATCCCTTCCTTCCTTTTGTGATCGAGTTTTTAATCATCAATTTTACTTTTGATATCTTTCAGCCAACCTTTAGTTTTCTTCCATACCTGATTTCTCTTTTAAGGTTGCATCATATAACTTGTTCCTTTTTTAATGGAAAAAAAACTTCTGCTAACTTAGTTATGACTTTTGGATCACACACTTTAATACTTTAATTTTGCTTCACTTTGTCACATGGATGGTGTTACGGAGAGAAACTTCCTATGGCTTGGGGTGTACCACAAGAGACAACTTTGACACTAGAAATAAATCTTCCCCAATATGCAAGAGAAATAAAACATCTAACACTAAGGGATATCAAATCGTACCTTGTTCTGGACGGTTGAATTAGATTCCCGTTAAGCTTTCCAATTCACGCTTGTATTAGCAATTCACTCTCAACAACAGCAAACAAGACAAGCATGCTATATAATAGTGTGTTAGACCTACTCTAGCATATATATTCAATGATGCATAAAAAATTAAACATTTCCATGGATTCAATATTCATATTCAATTGCACATAATTGGATAGGAAAATATATTTTTATTAATAAAATCAGAGATTACAAAAGTGACAACCTCTGTCGACACGTCTACGAACTGGAGAAACCGATTCCTCCACCTGGTCCTCCACCACCTCAATCCTCCATATCTAGATAGCAAGCTCACAAGCAAAGGAAAGATTGGGAAGAACACAAAGTGCTCCAAAGGGACAAAGGGATGCAGACTCAAGTATATGCAAACTGTGGCAACAAGGGACTATAATTTACTTGCTCTTCAATTCCTCCCCTTAAATGTATCCAAGGGGTTCCTTATATAACACTCCGAGAGGGTAATGGAGGGTCGAATCTAAGAATTCTCAAGGCATTTGGAAGGCCAAGAGTCAAGTTATTCATAATCATATGAGGAAAACTCCAAAAATATTTGGACTTATGCACACATCCCGATGTACGCGGGTTTGAGGTCAAAAGTCGCATGTACACGCGAGCATGGGTTTAGAAGTCACATACAACAATAAACAAGTGTTTTTAAGGGATGAAGTTGGATCATCAAAGGATAATATGAGTCCATGGGGTCTAAAGATTCTGTGGAGGGACAGGGAAGACCATCAATATGTGATCAACCACGTGAGGTAAATCTATTATAGCTGATTTTACCACACACAGTTGATCACATATTGATGGCTTTCCCTGTCCCTCTGCAGACTCTTTAAACCCCATGGACTCATATTATCCTTTGATGATTCAATTTCATCCCTTAAAAACACTTGTTTATTGTTGTACGCGACTTTTAAAACCATACTCGTGTGTACACGTGATTTTTCACCTCAAACCCGTGTACATCGGGATGTGTGCATAAGTCCAAATATTTTTGGAGTTTTACTCGTAGGAATCCTAATAACTTGACTCTTGGCCTTCCAAATTCCTTGAGAACGCTTGGATTCGACCCTCCATTACCCTCTTGGAGTTTTATATAAGGAACCCCTTGGATACATTGAAGGGGAGGAATTGAAGAGCAAGAAAACTATAGTCCATTGTTGCCACAGTTTGCATATGCTTGAGTATGCATCCCTTTGTCCCTTTGGAGCACTTTGTGTTCTTCCCAAGATTGCCTTTTCTTGTGAGCTTGCTGTTGAGAGATGGAGGATTGAGGTGGTGGAGGCCCACTGAGGTGGAGGACTCGGTTTCGCCGGTTCGTAGACGTGCCAACAGAGGTTGTCACTTTTGTAATCTCTGATTNTTGAATATGAATATTGAATCCATGGATATGTTTAATTGTTTATGCATCATTGAATATATATGCTAGAGTAGGTCTAACACACTATTATATAGCATGCTTGTCTTTTTTGCTATTGTTGAGAGCGAATTGCTAATACAAGCGTGAATTGGAAAGCTCAACAGGGATCTACTTCAATTGTCCCGAACAAGGTACGATTTGATATCCCTTAGTGTTAGATGTTTGATTTCTCTTGCATATTGGGAAAGATTGATTTCTAGTGTCAAAGTTGTCTGTTGTGGTACACTCCAAGCCATAGGAAGTTTCTCTCCGTAACATAATTGGAGACCATACTAGGGAGGTTCCTAGTTGTTTCTCTTTGGGGGTTTTTGGTATTCAATGTACTTGAATTGCTCTTGATTTGTCTGTTTTTGTGTCGGGTCTGGGGGCATGTTTTCCCAGTAGGGTCCTAAAGAAGTAAATTTTGTCTTAGCTTGTCTGTTTGCCCTGTTTTTATGCCTTTTTCTTCCAGTACACGGGTTTTTCTTTCACAGTCGCGTATACGTGTGGGTTTTCCTTGAACAGTCGTGTATACACGTTCTTTTTCTGAGAACGGTTGTGTATGCCTTGATTTTGAGCCTTAGTGGGAGGATTAAGTGTTGCTGGGTGATTTTTGATGATTGTCGAGTCTTCTTGGATGCTTCTGGAGTCTGTATACACCCTCTGTCTTTTACCAGAGACTGATTTTAGTTTATTTTTTAATTTTTGTTCTTGTCATCCATTTATCCATTTTTTTTGTTTTGATATTAGTGCATTAGATCTCTTTTACCTTAGTGCCTTGATTGGCTGTTGTTTGTGAGTGGTTGCAGGTTTTGGGGGTTGTAGAGTCATTTATTTGCTTACATATCTCATTTATTACAAAAATACAAAAATATTTTCGCTTTTGCATAGTTATGCATTTCTTGCATTTTGCATTGGCACGGTACTTGCATTAGGTTTGCTTACTGTTATTATAGTTAGATTTTCATATAAGAATGACTAAACTTACATTTGAAGGAAAACTTGTGCATCGCATGTAGTGGCATACCATGCTATTCATTCTACACATTGCATTTGGCATTGCTTGTTAGGTGTGCATATTTACTTTACTGCTGAGTCATAACTTCATTGGTTGCACGACCATTTACCCTTTGAGTAATCACAGCCAACTAAAATCAACGCTTAATGAAATGAATTACACTCTTCACTTTTCTAGGGTGCATCAACAAGAATAGGTTTTAGGGTCTTGGAATAGTTCATTGTGAGTCAATTCTCCAAGACCACTAAAAAAAACAATTAGATGTCTGTCCAGGTGAGAGTGTGAAACCCTTGATATAATTAGTGTTTCTCAGGACTCTTCTCTTACATGAGAGTTAAGCACGAGGCAGTGCATGCGATTGTGACTGGGATGACCCATGGTCACTTTCTTTGAGCACCGGAGATATTTCCAGCATTGTATTCGTATATGGGGGCCTTTGAGGTATTGATTGGTGCACCCTTGGGGTACCAGTTGTGCTTTCAGGCTTCGAGCTTTGCTACCCTTCCCATACGGTTGATCCTACCTGTGACTGTCCACCTGAGCATTGTTTATATTGAGGTGACCTTAGTTGGATTACCTAGGTTATCGAGGGGGTATTTGCAAAGGTTATTCTGCAGGTGTCTTGGCCAGGTAGGGGTCGGACAACACAGTTTCTATATGCGTTGAAGCTGAGGGCCATTATAATTGGTTATGAACCTCCACTTTTTGTGTATAGGAGTCTCAAGCCTCTCCTAGGAGAGACATACCTGCTTCATTCGGGAGATCACTTATCCTACCCTTGGTTTGCTTGTGATTGGGCTTTAGATTTTCTTACGTGTATGCTCTATGCATGCTAGTTTGCTTAGGGTTGCGTAGCTAGATCGAGTCTTTTCTTTTTTATTGATTCATGTTGGATTCAGGTGCGGCACCTTGTCATTCTCATCATTTAGAAAGACTTTTGGCTTCCACATATCCTCCTCCTTTGGGAGAGGGAACCAGATAGTCTGGGCGGACTCATTCTCACTTTGATTCATACATTATGGGTGATCACGAGCATGAGATTCCGAATATTTCTGATTTTCCTTGTCATGTATGGGAAGTCGAACCTCCTAGCACATACATGACTCTAGTAAGCTCTGGTCGTCATTCGGCTGGGCCGTCACAAGAATATTTTCCATGATTTACAAAACCCACACACCTTGGTCGTCGACATTGGATTCCAGGCGATGAGACTCACCACGCATCTGCTAACACTAGCACTATTAGGTATGGCATGCCTGATATTCATGAGACCGATGTGACACCTCATAATGGATCAAGTGTTGACCCTGGTACTGCACCTGGGGGCACTTCCATTCCTTTCTAGGTGGAGAGGTTTGGTATTTCTAGTCACATTACACCTTCCATCCCTTTGGTGGAAGTTCCTTCACACACATAGCCTAGGCCTAGCACCAGTGTTCCTATTCAGGGAATAGAACCTAGAGATGTGAATATTGGGGGCACGAGTTATATTCCTTCACATATTCCATCGTCTTCTACACCAATCCCTTCAAATTCCTTTTTGACCATGCATCCTCCACCTAACTCTAGTGGTCCTTCTGGATGGAGTTCTACTACTAGCCATGTCCGTCCTACTTATGCTAGCATCGTTGTGTCACAAGGACATGTGCATCCTTTTGTGTCAGCAGGACATGTATCTTCCCATGGACCATCTCATGTGTCTTCCCATGGAACATCTCATGGACCTTCCCATGGACCATCCCATGGTCCGGTTTATGGAACATCTTATGGACCTTCTTATGGACCATCTTACAGACAAACCTACACACTTTATGGGTCTGGGTATCAACCCGTGTATTAGTCACCTAATTATGGCTTTGTAGCACCCCAGCCTCAAGGTACCCAAAATCACAATCCTTACATGCAACCCTATATGGGCCAAATGGGAGGAGGTTATTATCCCACTGGCCAAGTCCATAGTATATATAGCAGCTAGCCTTATGCGAACCAGTCATATCAGGGAGCATGGAACCAACTGGCTCAACCTAGGCTCCATTTCCTTGCGACTTTGAATATACCCAATCTATCGAGATTGACAAACGATCCTGTATCTCGTGACCCAACATGGCCGACAGTTCCTACCAAAATTCCTTCGAACATTCCAAAGTTCGAAGGTAAGGCTAGTGAAGATCCTAGTGAGCATGTTATGACCTTCCATATTTGGTGCTCTTTGAATTCCTTGAATGATGATTCTGTCTGTTTGAGACTGTTTCAACACACCCTCATGGGTCCTGCTGCTAAATGGTATATAGAGTTACCTGGGGGGACATATTATTCATTTCATGACCTTGCTATGACTTTTCTTAACCACTTCTAGCTACCCATGCGTTACGATGCCAATACTGAACTCTTGTCGACATTTCGACAAGACAAAGCCACACATATTTCATATCATATTCAAGACTAGCGTAGACGGAAGAGGATGATTCAAGCCTTTATACCACCAGAGTTTCTTCTAGAATGGTTCCTCAAGTCGTTGTTACCATATATCACGAATGATGTTTCCACATCCGAAGTGAAAAACAAGGACCAAGCTATTTTTAGGGCCCACCGGTTGGACTTGATCTATGCTTAGTCTGGGCTCCTTTATGAGATCATACCTAATGGTTCGCATACCAATTTTGATCCCAAGTTTAAAACTGGGCCACATGCCAATGGTATTGTTGGCTTTGCAAGTACCAAACCTGTGGATTTGGTTATGAAACAATTGAGGCAGTTATTGCTTAACCAATCTGTGTCGGGGAAAGTTGCAGCTTCGCCCCTTCCTACCCAGTCGGCAGATGTACTTTTCGTGCAGTCGTCGAACCCGAAAGGTAACCAACAACCTAGAACGAATAAAAAGAAAGAAAAAAATAATAAGAAGGGTGGGAATAATAATTGGGCTAATGATAAGAACAATAATAGAAATAATAATGCTCGGGGGAACAAGAAGTCTAAGAAGAAGGTTAAGTTTCCTTGCAAGTTGTGTGGGGATGAACACCTCACTCACTTGTGCCCTCATATGGAAGATGCTTCAAAGTTCATAGCACAGGGCCCAGCTATGTCTACAAATCCTTTGCCAAATAATCAAAATATGAACTCAAGGACCGTGGATCCTGGCAATGCATCTGGTGGAACTCCAAATCCGTCGAAAGCCGCTAGTGGCCACAGGTGCATCAACATGGTGAAAGCTACTAGTGTTGTGACGTGTGTGAAATATTATGGTTCATCACAACCAGACCTTGGGAAAGAACCTGATCCACTTGAGATTTCTTTGCAAATTGAAAATCCTATGGATAAGCCTGAAGTTCCACCTCGCATTCCTAAGGGAGTCTTGAAGCGCTCGGGGCACAATCCTAATGCTCAAGCCGCCTAGAACTATTCATTTTTTGAGGATTTGGGCCAGACTCCTTGTGCGATGTCTGCATTAGAAGTACTTCAGACTTGTCCTTCGCAGAGAAAGGCCTTGTTGTCTGCTCTTGGGGTTGGTGATGACAGATGTCCTTCCATGATCAAATTTGAAACTCATGGAATCCAGCCTCGCTTGCCTTACAATGTGTCTCTTTTGATTCACGTAGAGTGTTTGAACAACACCATCAATGATATGTCTCCCTTTAACGAAACCTCCATGAATGGAAGAGATGAGTTTCCCAAGCAGAGGTTTAATTCCATTTTCCAGCAGTTTAGACAGAATTTTATATGATGAGTTACATAGGGAGATTGGCCGAAATCTATCAAAGAAAATCAGATTCACATCCTTGGGTATCAGAGCAAGAAAGGTGGAGTTTGTGCTGCCACCCACCTTGGCTTTCTACTGAAAATATTTTACCATTCTCATAAAGTTAGTCTTACTGATTCCCCAACATTGCCTGTAAAACTGAATTGAAAATCCATCCAGCCCTGGGGCCTTATCTAGTTCCATAGACCATACTATGTTGCATATTTCTTCTTCAGTGAAAGGATTTGAGAGGGATGAATTATCATCACTGTTAACCAACCGAGGGATGTGAGAGAGAAAGTCAGTGGTGGCATCCTCTCTTCCATATCTATTGTCTTTGAAAATATTTTGGAAATGAGTTTCAACTGTAATGTTTATTTGGTCGTGGCCTTTGTGGAGAGTCCCGTCGGAAGAGGTGATTCCAGAGATATGATTCTTAGATAATCTTGCTATGTACTGTCTATGAAAATAGGAAGAGTTATGGTCTCCTTCTTTTAGCCACAAACTACGGGACTTTAGCCTCAAGAATTCTTCTTCTTTTTGGAAAGAGAGGAAATCCTTGGCTTGGACTGTTTTCTCTCTTTTAAGATCTGCAGTGGTAATGTCCTTGCTTTCAAGGTCGATTTGGAGATTTTCCAATGTCTAGGTAGTCTCCTTTCTACGGCTAATTGGAGTATTGGTGGGATTTCTAACCCATTCCTTCACAGGTGCCTTCGTGGATTTTATTTTTTGTTCCCACACAATGGAGGGGGATCCAATCATAGGTGTAGACCAAGCTGAGGTTACCTTTTCGTTAAACCCTTCCTTTTCGATCCAGTGAGGGTTGAATCTAAAGGGGATGGGGCCCAAGTTCTCTTCATCTTCCAACTTAAGCGAGATGGTTTTGTGATCTGAAGTAAGTTTTGGGAGAGTTTTGGAGGTGATCACCCTCTTTTCCAACAAAGAGCTCTAAACCAAGAAGCGATCAAAACATGCAGCTATGTGATCAACCCCAACTGTATTGTTTTTCTAGGTGAAAAGGCCTCTTTTTGGCTTTATGTCTAGAAGATCCCACTACTCCATGATGTCCTCTAACAGGGGAAACATTTAATCCTTGCTATTATTTCCACCCCTCTTTTCCTTTGAGTCGAAGATCATATTTAGATCTCCCACTATTATTATATTCTGGGGGGTGTAAATCTCAATAAAGTCTGCCAGAGTTATCCAACAATCTTTCTTTTCTAAATGAAGAACCGAAACATACAGGTTAAAGAGAGAATGTGTGAGCTTACTTGTTATATGATGGATTTTTGTGTAGATTCAATGTTGGGTTTCAAAAGAGGTTTCTAGAGAAACTCCTTATCTGACCACAGAGTTTCCAGACCCCCAGAGGTGCCTCTGGCACTTATGGACTTTACGACATTTTTCTTCCACTTTGAGATGTTGTTCTAAAGGAGGGATTCCCCTTCAATCTTGGTCTCTTGGAGCATGACAATCTTGGGGGTTTCGATTTTCAGAAGGTCTTTTACTGCTCCGGCTTTTGATGGGTTACCTAATCCTCTACAATTCCAAGAGATCAGCTGCATTACTTACTCAGATTTGGGTGGGATGAACCTCCCTTTGGAGGTCTTGTTCTGGTGCTTCTCCCCATGGTCATTTCAATTGTAGATTAGCTGCCCTACATTTTTTGTCTCTCTGATTCTTCCGAGCGGGCTTCCCTTCATGATTTCCTCTCAGCTTTTTTTGAAATCCTCTCAAAGCATTCATCTTATGATGACCCAAAGGATTCTAGGGGTTTCTTCCTAGCTACCTACACATAGGAGGGTGAGGAGAAGATCCCTGTTAGAGATTGAGGGTGATTTGCTTCTACCATTTCCTTCTCGACTACTAGGGGAGGGGGTTGCTATTCAATCTCCTCAATGACCATTTCTATGATCTCTTCCGCTACCCTGAGTGATTCGAAGGGATTTTCCTCTGCTTCTGCCCTTGGTTGTTCTTTTTTCCATTCTCTTGTTCATACCTTTCTTCTGACCAATCATATCTCGGCGTCATTTCTTTCCCTTTTTTCCTACTATTCCTTTGTCGAGGTTGTTTTCTGTGCTTGGGTCCATTGATCTTTGGGGTTCTCAGCCTCTTCCTCAGCCTTTTTCTTGTATATCTCGCAAAGTGACTGTGAGTGTGACAGTACTTGCATTTGAAGGGAAGTTGTTCATAATCCAGCTCTTGGATATGTGACCAATCTGAAACCATTAGATTGATTGCTTTTGGTAGCCCTATTTCTAGGTCAACCTCAACACAAATTCTTACGCAGGAGTACTGATCCTTTCTCTCTGCACGATCTATGTTTTTCCCGATAGAGTTTCCAATGGTTTCCATAGTTTTCAAATTCCAGCATTGCAGGGGTAAGTGTGGAAGGTGAACCCACACCAGGACTGCCAACGGCACATCTTGCGTAGGATCAAAGTCTGGAGTCCATTTATTCACATATAATCCCTGGGGACCCATGAAGTAAGGTTCGTTCCTGAATATGAGGCTTTTGTATTCTCCTTCTTCGAACACAAATACAAAAAATCCGTTGCCCATGGAGTAGCTTTTGATGCCTTCTTTTACTAACGATATCCAGTTCCTCTGTAGACTGTCTTAAGAGAAGGCTACAGGCTTGTGAACTGACCAATGAGACCCCAATCTACTAGATTCAGAGCCGATCTACATGTTTCTTCAGCTGGGAGAGTAACGATAGGGATACAATCCATCTTTTTGACGAATTTGTGCTGAGACGCATTCATCTTTCTCTTGTCGTAGCTAGCAAACAACTTCTTGAAAGCCGCCAGCTCAGGAGGATGTGAGGAAGAAGCCTCTGGGCCCCCTTCTGGGCCCATGGTCGCAGGATCGCGAGCACTAGAAGGATGCTGCCAAGGCAGGCGTGCAAGGAGCGTTTAGCTCAGGCAACCGCGTGCGTGAGATCCAGGGCAGATATTTTCACTCTACCAAATAAACATTAAATTGATTAATATAAACATAAAATAAATACTATTTAATAATAATAAAGAAATCATTATTGCTACTCCTTTCTTTAACCACCACTTAAGTACAACTTATTTAAATCTTAATCAAGATGCATTTAAGCATAACAATATACGTCAGCTATGAAATGAATCTTGGTTGTACACTTGTTACACTTGGATTAATCTTATTGATTCGTTCAAGGAAGCCCATAATATAAGATAATATCTAAAAGCCTATCGGCTTAATAAATATAAATCTTGATCTGGAAGTAACACTTAAAATTGTTTTATCATTTCAATCTATGAATCATCAATTTATCATTTCAGGTGGTGTCGTTTTCCTTAATTAATAATGATAAATCAAGCAGATTCCTTCATGACAACTAGTAATTAAAAACTTTATTGTAAGCCAATACTTTTAATAAAATGACATCATTACTGATAATTCAACTATAATCATTTAATTTAAAATTTTTATTCATAATTTTTTTATGAAAAGAGTTTAACTATTATATTTTTTTCTTATCTATTTTAACCATATATTGATATTTTAAATTATCATTTGGAAAAAATTTAAAACTCGTTTTTTAAGAGTTACACTTTTATAAAATAATTTTATATTTTTATATAACTCGTATGAGTAGTATGAAAGACAACCCGAAAATGTTAATAAAATATTAAAAAGTTAAAGCTTAGGTTTCGAATTGCAAGTTGCAACCACTCAGTGACACTATGAACTGCAATTTGCAAAGTCTTATTAGCGTGATTTTAATAAAAGATATTATAAAGTTAAAGCCTAGGTTTTCAAAAAAAGGGGTGAAAAAAAGTATAATGTTCAAAACTCCTTCACTACCTAGCGCACCTAAGTTTATTCCTTTTTATACTCATTTTAAAATAAGTTACACATGAGAAGATTCCTTTGGCTTATTATCATGCACATGAGAAGATTAGATTGTGAGTCACATTGGTTGTGGTTAATTATTATTATTTTTTTAAGATGGGGAAAATAAAATAAGAAAGATAATTTAAAGCAAAGAATCATCCTTAATTTTTGTAGAGTAGAGTAGGCAAATAAAGCTAGTAAGGATAAATTTGAGTTTAGACATTGGAATGTAGGGTACTATAACATAGGGATTTTCACGAGCTCTATGGTTAGTCAATCACTCTTTGTTTTTGTTGAGCTTTTTATGCATTTTGTCTTTTTCTTTTTTTCAAATTTAGAATGTAATTGCCATGTATATTGTTATTTCTTAGAAATATTGAAAATATTTAGTGCATTTGCCTCTTTATTGATGTATTTTGAGTTTTTTTTTATGCAAAATAATGAAATCATTTTGTGTTTTTCTTCTCTTAAATATGTTTGTATCTATGAGAAAGAGTTGAAAACTATCACTGTTTGTATCTATGAGAAAGAGTTGAAAACTATCACTGCTTATTGTAGCCAAAATGTGTATTAGTTCTTTCCAAAATCAATAAAATTGGAAGTGTTTGGTCATTTTGAACTTCATGCATGGTTGTTTTATATTCTATGGAATGTTTGGAATGTTTTAAACTGTACCAATATTCTTCAAAGGCCCCAACATGTTTTCCCTTTTCAAGATTTATGTATGAATGGACTTTTGCACTCTTTAAAGTACATAAATATGATATGTTGTAAATGCTTGACTATAGGAGACTACCATCCTCTCACACAATTGAAGACACCTGTTCTACATAAAAATCTTCTTCGTTTGCGATTAAATCAATTTATGTCTCATGGCTATGGAGTAAGACACCCAATGGACAAGGAATCTACATGTCATTTTCTAGAGTTGTTTTAAATATGCTCTCTCTTCCAACGTCTATATTTGTAAGTTTTACATTTTCCATTTTCTTCTACAAAAATGGTGACAATTCAAGTTAAATTTGGAAGGTAGCAAGGACACCCTCCCACTGGTTGTGTTTTTCTTGCGCTCCAAGGCATTAATGTAGCCCACAACTAATTAGTATGTTTTACTTTAAGTCTTCAATGGTCTAAATCCATTAAAGAATGCTTAAAAGGGGGTATATTAATCAAATTTTCCTTACATTTCCTTGATTTCTTGGTGCTAAATGAATCAAAGTTTTCTTAAGATATACCACATCCATGAGGCATAGTTCATGAAACAAAGGGTGATTTCATGAGGAAATAACTATGGTACATGGGCTCAAACTCATATTGTTTTGTTAACATTCGTTTCCCACTTCTAACATACATAATACTTTACCTAATGGTTAATCCAACATCCACTCTATGCCTTGAGATTATTTCCCAACCTATATATATCACCCCTCTTCTCTTTGTTAAGCCTATTCAAATTTGGAATCCTTCTCTCTTTATATTGCAAGAACATATTTGAACTAATCATAAATATTGATCTGGATCCTCTTTCCCTTCTCCACACTCTTGGAATACTTGGGTATGCCACATCTATCCCTTTTATATCTATCTATTGCTTCTCATTTGGTTTCTTCTTAAAGGCTTGTCATCATGTCCTAGTGTGTCTTTGTAATCTTTCTTCCCTATCATACCTTATAAAATTTAGTTCTTCTACCTCAAGAGAGGTTCCAATACAGGTAAGGTAAAGGAAGTTTCACTGAAGTGGTAAAAGCTTCTTTAACGCACGTAAATTCTCTAAAATTCCCACACATAATATGAATCCCACATGTTGGTAAGTAATAGTAAATATTAGTAATAGATAAGATGATGAATTACAATTGAGTGTCCGTTATTTATATTTTGGCGGAATACCCTTTCATTAATAGTCATGTCTTTTCGTAAAGACATTATTAATTATTATTATTATTATTATTATTATTATCTATATATATATATATATATATATATATATATATTGATGTTCATTATTATTATTACTATTTTATTATTGTTTGTTGTTATTATTTAAGTTTGTTACATTGCCTTCCCCTTAAGGGAAGCTTTGTCCTCAAAGCTTCATTGACAGCAACATTTGATATTGGTTGAATTGTCATCTCTGGATCCTTTGCGACACTTGATGAGATAAGACGATACGAGATACAGATTCCCCAAGAGAATTGTGGCATCGTATCTGCTGGGGTCCATCCCAAATCTATTTTGATTGGACCTCTGAGATTTTTTTGGGAAACAGGTTGTCTCAGTTGTTGCTTAGTATGTTGAACTATTTTCTTGTCAAGATAACTCTTTTGTGAATGCTCATTTTGTCCATGTCGTTGGTCAAATGGCGATTATAATTGGGATGTTTGTAAGGCGTATGTATTGTTTGTTTTCCTTCCTTTTGAACTGCAACGAGGATTGCCTTCACTTCCTCAACTTGACTTTGTTTTTCGGTGAACCTGGATGCTTCTTTCTGGATTTGCAATATTTTTTTCTCTAGTAGATTGTTTTTACTCTGAATCTTCTTGAACCTTTCCTCTTACGACTTTTTGTCCTCTTTTAACTTCTCGATTTGTTTCTCTAGTTCTTGATTAAGATTCTTTAAGCGCTGGTTTTCTTCTTGATTTTCTAGAACTCTTCTTTCGAGGTCTTCATTAGATTGTTCCTTCATGCGACTATGTTTCAATTTTTTAATCTTCGTAATTAATATTTTATTATGATTTCTTAATCTATATATTTCTTCAGTACTACTTGTTAATGTGTTATTGACATTCGTAATTTCCAACTTGTGCAATTTTTTTGAGTTGTCCTCTTTCTGCTGGAGTTCCTCAATCTGTCGCTGAAGGCAAAAATTCTCTGCTTCTTGGCATTTTACTTTGGTCTGAATTTGCATGATTTTGTCATCTTTGTCCTTGATGATTTTGTTTAATCATTTTATTTCTTCTTTATTCTCGACTGCATCTTTCATGATTTTATGGTTTTGTAGATTCTGATTGGTATATTTTTTACTCATTAATTCCTTAGAAATATCCAGCTTCGTCACATCAAATATTTTTTGTATTGCTACTTGTAGTTGGGACTGCAATTCTGATTTAGACTTCACCATAATTACTGACTTCCGGTGTTCTTTAACAATAGTTGGTTTTCCTTTTGAATGACTTCCTGTTTTCTTCGATTTTGTCCCGTTTTTCTTTACTCTTGTAATTTAATAATTGTACTTAATACAATTATTAAGTAATTACAATAATAATAATATTTTTTTTTGCAGGTTGGAATAATTAATTTTCTTCCCGTAAAGACGTCTTGTAGATTGGGTGGTTGGGAGGTATGATTGTTACCTTCCCCACCTAAGTTCAAATCTCACTTGCTTCTTAGTAGCAGTTATTATGCACTTTTATATATATTTTTTTCCCTTAATTTTTGTAAAATGTGAGTAGATTGGGTGGTTGGGAGGAATGAGTGTTACCTTCCCCACCAAATTTCAAATCTCACATGTTTCTTAGTAGTATTTTTTACACACTTTTATATTCAAACCCAAACCCACTTATTAAGAAACCACGTGTGGTTTCACTTTTACCTTTTTTTTTTGGGGGGGGGGGGTTACTTTTACCTTTTTATTTTTTTATTTTTTTTAAGGACACAACCCTATTTTTTAGGGAAACCCTAGAATCGAGAATGGCAACTTCGCTCTGATACCACTTTAATATGTGTTGTGTCAGACATTGTATATTTTGATGTATCATGTAACTATGAAATTAATAAAATACCACAGCTAGCTATGGGACTGCAACGTGAAAGAGATGGGGGCATGATTTCACAAGGAAAGGGGAGGGGAGTTAGTCAAACTCATGAGCCAATAGGATGAGACTAGATGTCAATGGGGAAACCCATAAACCCTTAGCTACTTGTTGTCCTCTGCACTCAATCATTTATTTCTTCCAGAAGTTGGTTGAGGTAGTTAATGCCTTGGGTAGAGTAGGGCATGGCAGTCTATAGAACCCGTATTCTTGCTTATGGGGAAAGTAAATCCAGAAAATGCATGCCCGGTCCATCATCTTGGTCTTCACCTAAACGTTGTGGTCATTCTGAGCATACACACTCACTCATTCACGCATGATGGTTGTCAGTTCCTGATCCAGTAGTCGTGTCCTTGCTCAGGTAGAGGCATTCTGAATGATTATGCATCTGTTCACTCTCCTGAGTCGCGAAATGGGTGGTTCTGCAAGTATTTCCCTTTGGTGAGAAATTGGTTGATGTGTTGCAATGTTATCCTGAGCCATAGATTGGTAGGAGACCTTGTTTTTCTCTGTGTTACAGTGTGAAGCCTCTATGCCGTGTTTCCTTGTGAATTGTTGTGACTTGCACCCTAGTTTGGGTCTGAACTGTATGTAATGCTTAGGAGTGGAAGAGAAGAGGAATGGGCTTGATAAATCTAGTGCATAGAGGAACTTCATGAAAAGATAAGATTGATTGGTGAATCTTCACTGCTCACCCTGAAGAGCAATGAAAGGGAAGGCATAGCTCGAGGGACTGTGTAGCAGAGAAGGGAATGCTTCTTTGTGTTGGGGTGCAGGTAATGTGGATGCCAGGCCAAATGGATCTGGTGGAGGTGTCCCTAACTCTTGAGTGAGCCACTAGCTTAGCGATTCTACCTTTCCACTTCCTTAGGATCCTGATAAACCCAACGAGCTCGCATGGCTAAATAGCCTATGAAACCCAATAGTGAGATGGCTTGGCTGAGTAGCCTGTGAAACCCATCTGTTGGATTGGTTGTGCCTTGTTGTGCATTTTTTCCATGTGTGTAATCCTTGGTTGGTCCTTATTGTGGAATTTGGCTTGACTATGTTCAGTCTGATAAACCCAACTGGTTGCTGGCTTGACTCTGTTCAATCTGATAAACCCAGCAGTGTTTGGCTGAATTTCCTGCAGCCTCATAAACCCAACTTAGTGTTGGCTTGGCTAGACAATCTGACAGACCCAACTGAAGGTTGGCTTGAATGTGTGTGTTTTGATCTGGTTGTGTGTGAGTCTGTTGTTCCCTAGTTCCTTGTGGAATTCATGCCCATATCGAGGGTGGTATTTGTGTTGAGAGATTAATGAACACAACTGGCATATGGTTGGGTGGAACATTGCAGTGACATATCTAGTTAAGGGGCAACTCCATCATCAAGATAAGTATTCTCTGTTATTCTTGTTTATGTAATTTAGTTTCTTATCAATGAATGACTGAATGAATGAATATGATGAATGCTTGCAATGTTTCAGTAGAGTTTACTATTGATGAACGTTCCTGCATTTGCATTTGTTTATGCCTTGTATGTTTTAATGCATTTTTCCTAAGTTCATGGAGGCTAGAATCCTGTTACAGAGTCAGAATGCATCTGACTTAGCATTTTTGCCCCTTGAAATCTGCTCGGGGAAGGCAGAAGGCAGAAATCGGGAAGGCAGAAACAAGGCAGAATGTGGGTTTTCCATACCCCAGGATCCGTCTGCGGGAGGCAGAGGGCAGAAGCGAAAATGTGCAAAAAAGTTCTAAGGAAAAAGTTATTTTTCTGATTCCTGAGTTCTGCACTGGAAGGCGGAAAAGAGGAATGAGGAAGGAAAAAACGAGGATAAAGGTTTTTGTCGTTTGTTAGTTTTTCGATTCCCGAGTTTCACACTGGAGGGCAAAAAGGCGGAATGCGAAAGGCGAAAACGAGGATAAAGGTTTCTATCGTTTGATAGTTTTTCAATTCCCGAGTTCCGCACTAGAGGGTGGAAAGGTGGAATGTGGAATGCAGAACTACGGATAGAGGATTTTGTTGTTTGTTAGTCTTCTGATTCCCGATTTCTACACTAGAGGGCAGAAATGTGGAAGGCAGAATGTGGCTGAGTAATTTCGTTGAAAGGTTATGTTTCTGACTTCCGATTCCTAAAGGAGAAATACGGAAGGGCGAAAGGTGGAAGGCGGTAGGTCATTAAACGATTCCGTCAAAAAGATTTTTTTTCGACTTCCAAGTTCCGGAGGCAGAAGGCGGAAGGCAAAACATGAGTTGGATATCTCCATCACACATTGCACTCTTGGTTCTCGGATTTCGCAGTGGAAAGGCGGAAAGGGGAGTGCAGAAAGGACAAGTTCAGTGCAAAAGAGGTATTTCCGGTCACATAAATGATCTGTCAAAGGTAGAACGATTGTTAAAATGGTTCTAAGCCTAAGAATGAATGTTGAAGTGTGTGTTAATGTCCATGCCCTGTGTTTCGAAAGAAGAACAAGGGTTCTTGAAGCAAAATTCTCAATTTATCCGCATTATGGGGTATGGGGATGTTATAGATTGGTATCAGAGCTACTGGTTGCAGCACTAGGGCCTAAATGGGCCAATTTGAACAGTTAACATAGTTGTTGGTTACAACATTGGGCCTAGATGGGCCAAGCGGACAGTAAGTAAATGTTTTTCTAATTCTGAATTTGTCATGCAGCTAACAATTGTGTTGATTAACACATTTTTGCAGAGTCGTAGTGCAGATTGGAAAAGTTGATTTTGGCTTAGCCATGAGAACCTATGGCATGAATGATGCACAGAGTCCCTATGAGCACGAGGAAGATGCCATGGGTGAAAATGTCATATTTGGAAATGCTGAGACAGAGTCTAATGGTAGAAGATATCAAGATACTCCCCTCAGATATTGTAGCCACCATGAGAAGCCTGATTAAAGCTTAGGAAGAGCGGAATCAGCTGAATGCAGCCATGTTGTAGAGTTTGACAGACATCCAAAGGCGGATGAGCTCTCGGCATCATGTAGTACATCCATAAGGAAACAAAAGCAGTACCAGAGTAAGAAGAAGAAGATATTCTAGTGGGTCATCAGGCTCTGAAGGATCGAGTGGGGGTTCTAGCTCTTCATCTCACAAAGAGAAGAAGAAGAGGTGTTACATGAACAATTCATGTGATGATTTAAGAAAGAAAGACCTCCTACCTTTAATGGTGAGATAAATACTGGACAAGAAGTTGAAGCTTGGATTCTTGTGATGAAGAAATATTTCCAAGTCCAAGACAACTTCGGAAATATGAAGGCTAGGGTATCCATCTTCAATTTGAAGGGAAGAACATCTATATGGTGGGAGCACCTCAGGAAGGTGAGGAAGATCAATGAAAGAAATATTGTGTGGAAACATCTCAAGAAGTATTTCAAGCAGAAGTGCCTCTCTAATAGGTAGTGACTATGATAAGATCAAAGAATTCCATGGAGCTGTTGAGGTATGTCAGGTACATTAGAGATGACAAAGTGAAAATCCAACATTTCCTGAGTGGGTTACCTCAAGCATATAGAGAAATAATTGAGTTTGATGAGCCTAGATCTCTAGAAGAGGCTATCAGGAAGGCCAAGTATTTCTATGATCACAACAAAGAAAAACCTGATATCCATAAGGCATGGAAGGATAAGAAGAATGAAAAGTTTGACCAAAGGAAGAAAGGTTTCAAACCTTCTAAATTCAGAAATCAGCAAAAGCATCCATCACAACCTGTGACTAAGCCAGCAAGAGTAATGGATGACAAGCCAAGAAATCCAAAAGAGATCAGAGAATCACTCCAATACTGGAGATGTGGAGGACCCCATCTATGCAAGAATTGTCCACTTGAGAATGAGTATGTAAGGCAAGCTCACAACATTCAATAAGCATAAACTATGGGTCAAGTGGCAAGGACCGTCCCTATGATTTATGCAACACTGGAGGACCGCCAGGAATATCATCAGTCAACTATGGTTGAGTTTGCAGGTAGGATTGCTGAGCAATCTGTTTCTATTTTGATTGACCCTAGATCTACTCATAGTTATATTACTCCTAGATTTGTTGAGATTTGTGCTTTTAAGAATTTAAAGCATAGCAAATCATGGTTAGTTCAGCTAGCCATTGGAACCAAGAGAAAGGTTAGTGAAGTGGTAGAGAAATTTCCATTAGAGATGAATGGGTTAGTCACTTATGTTGATCTAAATGTTCCGCCACTTAGTTCCTATGATATTCTCATTGGAATGGATTGATTAGAAAATCACAAAGTTAAGCTTGATTGTTACAATAAGACTTTTGAATGCATGGATGAAGAAGGAAATCCAAGGGTGGTAAGAGCTATTCCAAAGGTGATTTCTATTAGGCATATTTCAACAATGCAGCTGAAGAAGTTGTGTAGGAAAGGTTGCATATTGTATGCAGCCCATGTTTTGAAGGTAGCAGAGAATGAAACTCCTAGGCTGGAGGAATTTCCTATATTGCAGGAATTCAGGGATGTTTTTCCTGATGAAATTCTAGGGCTTCCTCCAAAAAAGGACATTGATTTTACAATTGACCTTGTTCTAGGAGTAGCACCAATGTCTAAGACACCCTACAGGATGAGCACACCATAATTTCTAGAGATGAAGATGCAGCTACAAGAGTTGTTGGAAAAGAAGTATATCAGGCCAAGTGTGTCCCCTTGGAGAGCCCTAGTTATGTTTGTGAAAAATAAAGATGGTACACTCCAGTTTTGTATTGATTACAGACAGTTGAATAAAGTCAATATGAAGAATAAATATCCTTCACCTCGAATTGATGACATTTTTTTATCAAATGAGAGGAGTAAAGGTATTTTCCAAGATTGACTTGAGGTCTAGTTACCATCAGGTAAGAATCAAGGATGAAGACATTCATAAGACAGCCTTCAGAACAAGGTATGGACATTATGAGTTTGTAGTGGTACCATTTGGTCTCACAAATGCACCAGCTACGTTATGTGCCTTATGAATAGTGTCTTCAGCAGGTATTTGGAAAATTTTGTTCTTGTTTTCCTTGATGACATTCTTATTTACTCTAAGAATGAGGAATAGCATGAAGAACATTTGAGATTGACATTGCAATTGATAAGGGAGCATAAGTTGTATGCAAAGCTAAGCAAATGTGATTTTTACAAAGATATAATTCATTATCTGGGTCACATTGTCTCAAGTGAAGGAATATCTGTGGACCCTGAAAAGATTGAGGCCATCATGAATTGGCAGACCTCAAGAAACGTGACAAATGTGAGATATTTTATGGGACTTGCAGGATACTACAGGAGATTCATTGAAGGATTACCCAAGGTTTCACATCCAATCACTTCTTTGCAAAAGAAGGGGATAAAATTTGAATGGACACCAAGATGTGAAGAAATATTCCAGCAGTTGAAGCATCTTCTTACAAGTGCACCAGTTTTGAAAATTGTAGACCCATAAAAAGATTATGTGGTGTGTACTAATGCATGTAATCAAGGACTTGGAGGAGTTCTTATGCAAGACAACCACGTGGTATGCTATGAGTCAAGAAAATTGAAGGATCATAAGAAGAACTATGCCACTCATGACTTAGAACTTGCAGCCATAGTACATGCTCTCAAAATGTGGAGGCACTTTTTGGGCAGAAAATTTGAGTTAAGGACATAACATTGTGGTCTGAAATATTTGTTTGATCAGCCAACTCTAAATGCTAGGAAAGCTAGATGGTTGGAGTTTCTATGTGAGTTTGATTTTGAAATCAAACACATAAAAGGAAAATAAAACAAAGTGGTTGATGCACTCAACAGGAAGGTGCATGAAATGCATGTGGCATCCCTTAGTGTTTTCCAATCATATTTGAGACAAAAGATTGTTAATCATAATGTTGAAGATGAAATGTATGTGCAGATAAAGGACAAATTGCAGCAGCAAAGTCTTGAGAAGAGGTATGAGAGATATCAATTGGAAGAATATGGACTTCTTACTTATAAAAACATAATTTATATTGCAAATGTATCCGATTTAAGGAGAATTGTTATGGATGAGATCCATCAAGCTCCATATTATGGTCACCCGGGATATCAAAAGACAACTGCTACAGCTAGAAAGCAGTATTTTTTGCCAGGAATGAAGAAGGGCATTGCTAAGTATATTTCAAAGTTCATGAAGTGTCAGCAGGTGAAGGTTGAGCATCAACACCCAACAGGTTTGTTGCATCCTTTGCCAGTCCCATAATGGAAATGGGAAGTTGTTTCCATGGATTTTACTACAGGATTTCCAATGACTTGGAGACAACATGATTCCATCATGGTTGTGGTGGACAAGTTGGCAAAGGAAACACATTTTATACTAGTCAAGTCCACTTATAAGACTGATGCCATTGCAAAAATATTCATGAAGGAGATTTTTAGATTACATGGATTGCCTAAGGCAAAAGTCTCTGACAGGGATCCTAAGTTCACTTCGAATTTTTGGAAGAGTATGTTTGCAGATTTGGGTGCCAAGTTGAACTTCAACACTGCCTACCATCCTCAGACTGATGGATAGACAAAGAGAGTGAATCAAGTGCGGGAATACATGCTTTGCATGTATGTGATGGACAAACCATCCAAGTGGGAGGATTATTTACACTTGTTAGAGTTTGTTTATAATAATGGTCAACAAGCATCCTTGGGGATGAGTACATATGAATCTTTGTATGGAAGAAGGTGTAGGACACCAGTGACTTGGGATAATCTAGTGAACATGATTGTGCTTGGTCCGGAATTGCTCAAGGAAATGTAGCAAGAGGTTGCAAAGATCACGTAGAACCTGAAAGAACCCCAAGATAGACAGAAAAACTATGCATACAAGCATAGAGTGCACAGAGAGTTCAATATTGGGGATCATGTTTACCTCAAATTGAGGGCAAGGAAAAGTTCCTTAAATCTTGGAATTTGTGCCAAGATATCACCTAGATATTGTGGGCCTTTTGAAGTGCTTGAAAGGATAGGGCCAGTTGCATATATACTTGCATTTTCTGCTATCACTAGAGCTCATAATGTTTTTCATGTTTCTTTTCTTAAGAAATATGTACATGATCCTAACCATGTGATAAATTTGGATGTGATTTAGGTGGAACCCAAGGGAGAGTTACAAACCGAGCCATTGTGCATCTTCGACAGGAAGGTCACGGTGCTGTGGAATCATGTTGTGGGACAGGTAAAGGTGTAGTGGTATCACTACGCTCGCAAAGAGGCTACGTGGGAGCTGGAGGATGCCATGCGATTGGCACATCCATTTTTGTTCAATTTTGTAGAACACTGAGGGTCGTTCCACTCTAGCATTTTTTATCAATTTTATAAAGCACCGAGGACAATGCTATTGTAAGGGGGAGGAGAATGTAATGCCCCGGTTTTGACCACAAGGGGGAGTGGAATGTAATGCCCTGTTTTTGACCCCATGGTATTCAAATTGTACATGATGTATATATTATATTTGAATCATGGAAAGGAGATCAAGGCCAAGGCTCTACCATTGATTTTTTGTTTTGTGTATAGGTGATCAAGGTCGATGCCTATGGTTATGGTGTTGTGTCATAAATTGTATATTTTTATGTATCATGTAACTATGCAATTAATAAATACCACAGCTAGGTATGGGACTGCAACATGAAAGAGATGGGGGCATGATTTCACAAGGAATAGGGAGGGGAGTTAGTCAAACTCCTGAGCCAATAGTATGAGACCAAATGTTAATAGGGAAACCCATAAACCCTCATCTACCTATTGTCCTCTGTAATCAATCATTTATTTCTTCCAGAAGTTGGTGGAGGAAGTTAATGCCTTGGGCGAAGCAAGGCATGGCAGTCTGATTTTCGTGATTGAGCATGCTTGCAGTCTGTAGAACCCTTATTCTTGCATATGGGGCAAGTAAACCCAAAAATGTGTTCCCATTCCATCATCTTAGTCTTCACCTAAACATTGTGTTCATTCTGAGCATACACACTCACTCATTCACACATGATGGTTTTTCATTCTCGATCCGACAGTCATGTTCTTGCTCAGGCAGAGGCATTATGAATGATTACACATTTGTTCACTCTCTTGAGTCACAGAACTGGTGGTTCTAAAATTATTCCGCCTTTTCAAAAATTTGGTTGATGTGTTGCAGCATTATCCTAAACCATAGATTGGTAGGAGACCCTGTTTTTCTCTGTGTTACAATGTGAAGCCCGTGTGTTGTGTTTCCTTGTGAATTGTTGTGATTTGCACCCTGGCTTGGGTCTGAATTGTATGCAAGGCTTAGGAGTGGAAGAGAAGAGGAATGGGCTTGACAAATATAGTGCAGAGAGGAACTTCATGAAAAGATAAGAGTGACTGGTGAATCTTCATTACACGCCTTGAAGAGAACTGGAAGCGAAGGCATAGCCTGAGGGACTGTGTAGCAGAGAAGGGAATGATTCCTTGTGTTGGGGTGCAGGTAATGTGGATGCCAGGACAAATAGATTTGGTGGAGGTGTCCCTAGCTCTTGAGTGAGACACTAGCTTAGCCATTCTACCTTTCCACTTCCTTAGCAGCCTAATAAACCCAACTAGTTGGCTTGGTTGAATAGCCTGTGAAACCCAGCAATGAGATGGCTTGGTTGAGTATCCCGTGAAACCCATCTGTTGGCTTGGTTGTGCCTTGTTGTGCATTTTTTCCATGTGTATAATCCTTGGTTGTTCCTTATTGTGGAAGTTGGAATGATTGTGTTCAATCTGATAAACCCAGCTGGTTGCTTCCTTGACTGTTCAGTCTGATAAACCCATCAGTGTTTGGCTTAATTGCCTGCATCCTAATAAAACCAACTTGGTGTTGACTTGGCTAGACACTCTGATAGACACAACTTAAGGTTGGCTTGACTGTGTGTGTTTTTATCTGGCTTTGTGTGAGTCTATTGCTCCCTAGTTCCTTGTGGAATTCATGCCCAGCTCGGGCGTGGCAATTATGTTGAGAGATTAATGAACACAACTGGCCTATGGTTGGGTGGAACATTGCAGTGACATAGCTAATTGCGGGACAACTCCATCATCAAGATACATATTCTCCGTCATTCTTGTTTATGCAATGTAGTTGCTTATGAATGAATGATTGAATGAATGAATATGATGAATGCTTGCAATGTTTCAGTAGAGTTTACTATTGATGAACGTTCCTGCATTTGCATATGTTTATGCCTTGTATGTTTTAATGCATATTTCCTATGTTCATGGAGCTAAAATCATGTTACAAAGTCAGAATGCATATGACTTAGTGTTTCTGCCCCTTGAAATTCGCCTGGGAAAGGCAGAAATCGAAAAAGAGTAGTTGAAACAAGGAAGAAAGTGGGTTTTCCACACCCTAGGATCCACCTACAGGAGGCAGAGGGTAGAGGCAGAGGGCGAAAGCGGAAAAGTGCATAAAATTTCTAAGGAAAAAATTAGTTTTTCGATTCCCGAGTTCTTCACTGGAAGGCGGAAAGGCAGAATGTGGAAGGTAGAAACGAGGATAAAGGTTTTCGTCGTTTGTAAGTTTTCTGATTCTCGAGTTTCGCACTAGAGGGCGGAAAGGCAGAATGCGAAAGGAGGAAATGAGGATATAGGTTTTCGTCGTTTGATAGTTTTCTGGTTGTCGAGTTTCGCACTAGAGAGAGGAAAGGCGGAAGGCGGAAGGTGGACCCACAGATAGAGGATTCCGTTGTTTGTTAGTCTTCCCATTCCTGAGTTCCGCACTAGAGGGTTGAAAGGTGGAAGGAAGAATGAAGAACGTGGCTGGGTAATTTCGTCGAAAGGTTATGTTTCCAACTTCCGAGTCCCGAAGGCAGAAGGCGGAAGGCAGTAGGTCGTTAAACGATTCCACTGAAAAAATGTTTTTCCAACTTCCGAGTTCCAAAGGTGGAAGGTAGAAGGATGGAAGCTAGAAAATGAGTTGGATATCTCCATCACATATTGTGCTCTCAGTTCTCGAATTCTACAATGGAAAGGTGGAAATGAGAGTGTAGAGTGCGTAGTGTGGAAAGGACAGGTTCAGTGCGGAAGAGGTCTTTTCGGTCATAGAAAGGATCTGTTAAGGAAGAACAACTGTTACAGTGGTTCTAAGCCTGAGAATGAATGTTAAATAGTTTGTTAACGTACATGCCCTGTGTTTTGAAAGGATAACAAGGGTTTTTGAAGCAATTTTTTTAATTTATCCGCATTATGGGGTATGAGGACGTTACAGTTATAGTGTGTTTTATCGCATTGTATTGGAGTTTGGGATCAAGTTCTTTTTACAAGAAGGTGTAGTAGTGTGTGTAGGCCAATTTTGGTGGATTGATTCTCACTTAGAGGTTTGGCACATCTCCCATGTTCAACCTAATCATCTCCATTCCCTAAAAAAAATAGTTTCTAGGCTTGTTCCTTCCACTTCTAGTGTAGGACAATTTTGGTGGATTAATGTCCACTTGAAGGTGTCACATCTCTTGTCTCCAACCTAATAAACTTCACCCCCTATATGAAATTTGTTTCTAGGTTTGTTCCTTCCTTTTATGCTTTATTTCATCTACAATAGTTAAGTTAATTATCTAACCAAAGTAAACTGATAAATTAACCCTATCCAATTTGTTGTTGAACCCTAATTAATTTACATCTTGATATAACATAATCAAATATAAAAACCTAATCAAAGAAGTGGAATTATCTATTATCTTTCTCTCTTTCCCTCTTAAGGTTTCTCTATTTTTTCTAAAAGTAAGTGGCAACTCCACTACCTCCCTCCTTGTGCAATACAGTGCTTCCCTCTAACTATCATACTACACCTACAGACTCTTCATTGATGCACTAGTTTATAGAAAATATAATTCTTGATAGTGTGTGAAAAATATGAAATGGTTGGCTAATAGTTAATGTTAAAATTTTTAAGAGAAAATATTATTTCCAAACCCTCTCTTTTAGTTGTAGAATAGTTTCTTTCTACCTTATTTAGTTTTTGACTTGTATAGAAAACTAGGTGATCGATATTTTGTTATTTAAGTTATGCTAGAATGACACCTATTGTTGGTTGTGGAGCCTGATCTTCATAATTCAGAGATGTTAATTTTTGTTCATGTTTGGATCCTGGCACTTGACGGGGGGGATTCCCCACCCCCACTATAGTCATAAGGGGGGTCTACTAGGGGGGGAGAAAAAATTTAGGAAAAAATGCCGTGTAAAATGTTGTAATTTCATAGTCATGACTTGGTCAATAATCGGTGATTTACCGGCCCATGGTTTTGGGAATCCCGTGGTATTTTCCCACAGTATTCTCTATATAAAAGGAAGGCATTGTAATACAATTTTGTATTGTATTGTATTATAGAAATGTAAAAGTGATCTCTATGATTGTGAGAGAGAAGAGGAAGTGCAATGAGGTTGCTGCAGGTTTTATCCCTTCATTTTGTTGGATGGTATAATAATAAAGGATTGACAATTTTTGTGTGGACATAGCCCATATTGGGTGAAGCAAGTTATATATGTGTCTCTCTTGTAATGTGTTTCAATATTTTCATCTTGTTTATTGTTTATTGGTATTTCTCTACGGTCCTGTTTTCTAACAATTGGTATCAGAGCCAAAAGGTTTATTTGGTTGATAAACGCTCAGGAAAGAAGGGTTCCAAGTTCGAGTGGGAGCATTGGAAGAAGAAGGAAAGTTTAGGGTTAAGAAATTTAACATCCAAAACTAACATGTATGGAAGATACAAATGGGGGACTTTCTGTACCAAAAGGATCTATACCTATAGTTAGGCGGTAAAACAAAATAGTCGGTGACTATGAAGGATGAAGAATGGGAAGTTCTTGACAGAAAGGCACTAGGAACAATAGGGCTATGGCTGGCTTCATCAATGGCTTTCAATATCTCAAAATAAAAGACAATAGTGGGTGTGATGAGTGCATTGGTTAAGCTCTATGAAAAACCCTCGAATTCTAACAAGTTATTTTCAATGAAGTGTTTATTTCATATGAAGATGTCAAAAGGTGGATATGTTTCTAACCATTTAAATGAATTTAATATGCTTACTTGTTATCTAAGTTCTGTAAAACTGAACTTTGAATATGAGGTTAGGGGTCTTACAATCTTGTGCTCATTGCCAAAAAGTTGGAACAACTTGGTCATGGATGTAAGTAACTTTGTCCCTCGTTGAGGCACTTTGACATTTGATGATGTTGTTGGTGTTATTCTTAGCAAGGAAGTCCGAAGAAAAATCATAGGTGAGACATCAGGTAATGCATTGACCATGGGGAGCAGGGGAATACAAAGGGAAAGAGGAAGGAGCCCGGGTAATCACAACAAGTCTAGAAAGGGAAAATCCAAGTCCATACTGGGAAATATAGAGTGTTGGAACTGTGGTAAGAGAGGACATCTGAATAAAGACTACAGAGATCCAAAGAAGAAAGGAGATGGGAAGAAGGAGACTACTCAAGAAGCTAATGTGGTAGGTAATTTGTTACAGTGTGCTTTAATTATTTCATTAGATAATACTAGTGATTATTGGGTAGTAGATTCAGGGGCTTCATGTCATGATACACCCCATAGGAAATTCTTCCATGATTATGTTCTAGGTGATTTTGGACATATTTTATTGGGGGATGATGAACCATGTAAAATTATTGGAATGGGTAAGGTACACATTAATTTAAATAATGGAAATGAATGGTTTCTGAAAGATGTAAGGCATATTCCTACTATAAAAATAAATATGATCTCAACAGGGAATTTGGGAGATAATGGTTGTTTGTCTACATTTGGAAAAATGTGTTGGAAGATCACTATAGGAGCACTGGTAATAGAAAACTGAGATAGGATAGGTAGGTTGTATCTATGTCCTCCTAATACTAATTATTCTATATATGTAGCTTCCACATAAACATGTGCAAATTTATGGCATCTGAGGCTTGCCCACATGAGTGAGAAGGGGATGCAAATTATTCACTCAATGAAATTGCTTCTAGATTTGAATTAGGTAAGTTTGGAATTATGTGAGAACAATATTTATGAAAAACAAAAGAGAGTTAGATTTCTCATGGTTAGGAAAAAAAGAAGAGTGAAAAATTAGAGCTTGTGGATACATGTGTATGGAGACCGAATTAGGTACAATCTATTGGTGTCTCTCGTTATTATGCTACTTGTATTGATGGTGCAATTAGAAAAAATGGTTTTATTGCATTAGAAAAAAATATAAAGTCTTTGCTACTTTAAAGAAGTGGAAATCTTTGGTTGAGAATGAGACGGGAAAAAGGTTGAAATGTCTCAGATCTAATAATGGAGGTGAATACTACAGCAAGGAGTTTGATAGTTATTGTTCATACCATGGGATTCGTAGAGAGAATAAATTCCTAGGAACACCACAAGAAAGTGATGTGTCATAAATGATGAATAAGACAATCATGGAACGTGAAAGGTGTATGAGATTGCATGCAGTGTTGCCCTTACAATATTGGGTTGATGTTGTAGATGTTGTTGCTTATTTAATAAACACAGGGTCTTTAAACGCTTTGTATGGTGGGATTCTAGAGGAGGCATGGACGCATAAAAGGTAAACTAGTCATTTGTGAGAACTTTTGGTTATGAAGCATTTGTCCATATTGAAAAAGAAAATAGAACAAAGCTTGAGGATAAATCCAAGAAATGCACCTTTATTGGATATGGGGTTGATGATTTTGGTTATCGCTTATGGGATTATGAAAATCACAAAATTATTAGGAGTAGAGATCTGGTATTCAATGAAAATGTTATGTAAAAAGATCAATTACAAGGAAAGAAAGAGGAAAAGGAAAACACAGGGTACACAGTGCTTGATGAAATCAAATAAAATGAAGTTCCAAAGGTACCACAAAATAAAGAACATCAGAAAGTACCTCAAACTCTTGAAAATGTAAGAATATCTACCGGGTTAAGTAGACCCCCTGAACGATTCTCTCCTTCATTGTATTATTTATTGATGACTGATTCTGGTGAACCAAAATGTTATGAAGAGGCAATGCAAGAGGAAACTAGAAACAAGTGGGAGTAAGGCATGAATGAGGAGATGGACTCATTGATCAGAAACCAAACTTGGGATTTGGTTGGGTTTCTTGCAAGTAAAAGAGCATTGTAGAATAAATGGGTTTACAAGTTGAAGGAAGAATAAGGAGGCAATAAGTGGTACAAGTCTATACTTGTTGTAAAGGGGTTTTCACAAAAGAAAGATATAGAATTTGATGAAATTTTTTCTCCTATTGTTAAAATGAATTCAATTAGGACTATTTTTAAGTCTAGTGGTAGTAGAAGATTTGCATCTTGAACAGTTAGATGTAAAAACGACATTTCTCCATGGGGATTTAGAGGAACAGATTTATATGCACTAGCCACAAGGGTGTGAGGTCAAAGGGAAGGAGAATTTGGTTTGCAGGTTGAATAAGAGCTTGTATTCCTAAAACAAGATCCAAGGCATTGGTATTTAAAATTTGATAATTTTATGATAGAACATGGTTATAGTAGATGTCATTCTGATCACTATGTTTATTTCAAGAGGATAGATAATGGAAGATATATTATCTTAGTATTGTATGTGGATGACATGCTTATTGTAGGGTCTAACATACATGATATAAATGTGCTCAAAAGGAAACTAGATAAGTCATTTGCAATGAAGGATTTAGGTGTTACAAAGTAAATCCTTGGTATGAGAATAACAAGAGACAGGAAAAATCACAAATTGACATTGTCTTAGGGTGAGTACATAGAAAAGGTGTTGGATAGGTTTAGAATGAAGAATGCAAAACTAGTTAGCACACCTTTGTCCAGCCATTTCAAACTAAGTAACAAGGCGTGTCCCAAGTCATAGGAATAGATAGAATACATGTCCAAGGTTCCATATTCATCAGCAGTTGCCAGCTTGATGTATGCCATGGTGTGCACAAGACCAGATATTGAAAATGCAGTGGGAGTTGTAAGAAGGTATATGAACAATCCATGTCAGGAGCATTGGAAGGCAGTACAGTGGATTCTCGGGTATTTGAGAGGTACCACTTCTGATGCATTATGTTTTGGAGGTTCAGACACTGTTCTACAGGGATACGTTGACATAAATATGGAAGGTGATAAAGAAAATAGGAGGAGCACCATAGGGTATTTTTTTACTATATTTGCAACAACAGCAAGTTGGATTTCAAAACTAAAAAAGGTTGTTTCACTTTTAACAATGAAAGCATATTATGTTGCTGCTACAGAGGCTAGTAAAGAGATGATTTGGTTGAAGAGGTTCATGGAGGAATTGGGTAAGAAGCAGGATAATAGAAGGTTGTATAATGAAAACTAGAGTTCCATTCATCTTGCAAAAAAATCAACCTTTCTTTTGGAGAATAAACATATACAACTCAAGTACCATTTCATAAGATATGTTCTGAAAGATGAACTGTTAAAGTTGGAAAAGATACATACTAACCAGAATCCTGTAGACATGTTGAAAAAGGTAGTAACCAGAGAGAAACAAAGTTCCTACTCGGTTTTTGTTGGCCTTCAAACATGAAGGTGAATATGATAAATTTGTTAGGTTCAAGTTTTAGAGAATAGTCCAAAAATTGTAGCAGTGACAGAGGTGTTGTGATCAGTCTCCAAGTGGAAAATTGTTGGTTGTGGATATTGATCTTCCAAATTCAGATATGTTATTGTTTCATCCTTGTTTGGATCCCAGCACCTAACGGGGGGTTGTAGGGGGGATGCCCCCCCCACTATAGTTGTCAGATCCCCCCCTGGTGGGGGTTCGAGGGAAGTGCCCCCTTAGCGAAAATTTAAGAAATTATGCCTTGTAAAATGTTGTAATTTCACAGTCATTACTTGGTCAACAATGGGTGATTTATGGACCCATGGTTTTGGGAAGCCCGTGGTATTTTCCCATGTTATTCCCTTTATAAAAGGAAGACATTGTAACACGGTTGTTTATTGTATTGTATTGTAGCATTGTAAAAATGATCTCTGTGATTGTGTGAGAGAGAAAGTGTGAGAGAGAAAAGAGGAAGTGAATTGGGGTTGTTGCAGGTTGTATCCCTTCATTTTGTTGGATGGTATAATAATAAAGGACTAATAATTTCCATGTGGACGCAACCCATCTTGGGTGAGCCATGTTATATCAATGCCTCTCTTTTAATGTATTTCAATATTTCCATCTTGCTTATTTTTTATTGTTATTTCTCGACGGTCTTATTTTCTAACACGTTTAACAATATTATAATCTGACATATACATGAAATTTATCTCTCCAATATAGAAATATAAAAATGGGTGATTTGACCAACTTTCTCTTTAGTAATATGAATGATTCTTGACAATCCAATGACCATATGAATAAATGTATTTATGAAGGAGATGTAATATCTGAGCACAAGTTTTAAATTTTTCTACAATATCTTATACATCCTAATAAAATCCTAGTGTGTTTTGGAATAACTAATTGCGTTAGGTCCAATATGTTCTTTATCTTGTCCATGTTAACTTTAACATGTCCTAGCACTAGCATACCACTGGGAATTGCAATGATACATTTATTTATATTTAGAGATATAAGCATTCATTCATCTTCATAACATCGGGATATGATATGATTTTTCAACAAACTACATATTGTTGAGTCATTAAAAGAAACTTCCATAGAATTTTACAAGAACTCTTAGAATGATTTTAGTTCAATTCTAAAAAAATAATGCATGAGAAAGTTTAATACCAAAATACATTAAATGGTGTGAAACTAAACTCCTACATGTTTCAAAGGTTTGTTTCTATGATCCAGATGGATATACGTGGCCATCCACCTATTCCACTGGCTCAAACCAGTTTTCCATTTTGGCATTTGTTTAGTATTTTTTCTACAATTTTTCGGGTCCTAAACTTTCGAGGTCGTTTTGATACCCTAAACGATGTTTTTAGGTCCACAATGGCCTAGCCGATAACCATAGGTTGTCGTCTAGATTTGATCAAATATTGGAATACTCGGATATATATTTCCAACGGTCTACTAAGCTCCCCAGATAGAGATAATATGCAGAAGCTATGACCTCAGGAAGTTGACTATTCAACTAACCACCTTGGGGCCACAAACTTTATGATGATTAATCTCCTAGGGTTAGGTTTTTGTATGTTTAAGGTTCTTTCCCTCATGCTTATGACAAATAGGCCCTTTCGACCTCTTTTTATATTTAGCTTGTGACGAATGAGTGTAGACACCACATCTCTTCTCAGAGATACGGATACCACCATTCTAACTGCTTTTATTTTACAGTATGTTTTGTTTCACTCATTTTAATAGAATACACGTTTAATATATCATTGTGTTTATATATATGTGTGTATATATATATAGTCTTTCATTTCATTCTCACATAAATCCATATCATTCTCTTAATTTTGTTTTACAATAAACACTCGGCTTTAACTAAAAAATGCATGAAACATGAATGAATAAATTCCATGTACTACAACTTCATATATGATTTCATTTTTTTAACTGTTTTGACAATGCATTTGTCAATGTTTTTTTCCTCTAATGTCGACATATATTCTCAATATCTTTGCATCCTTCCTTTTTCATTTACAATATCATCAGTTTATCTCATTCCAACTTTTCAATAGGGTTTATAATACCTAGTGCCAACATGTTGTCTATTTTTTATTTAACAATGTCCAAGTGTACTTATGAGTTTATCATATATGTTTTTTTTGGTTAGGATTTACTCATAAGATTAAATTAATTTTTGCTTGTTTCTCTACAAGTTGAAATCCTTGTAGTAATGAACAAAGGCATCATGACACCAATCTTTTAGTAATATTCCTTGTAATCATGAAAAACGAAAAACGACATCTTTTAGTAATATTCCTTGTAATCTCTTAGTAATATTCCTTGTAATCATGAAAAACGACATCATGACACCAATCTTTCGATAATAAAAAATTTAATTTTCTTCTTTATTTCTTCAATCACGACTCTCCTACCAACCTTTTGATAAAAAAACTTAATTTTTTTCTTCTTCAATAACGAGTCTCCTACTAATTTTATTTTTACTAGTTGACCATCCTTGTATATGTCAAATTATTTAACCTTCATCCATTCATGTTCCTTTGTTTCATATAAAAATATTTCTCCTTCCTTTGTCATTGTAATGATGTGGGATTCTATTTTCTTAAGTTATTGTATTGATGTTTTATCTTTTGAATTGCCTACTCTACTCTATACACAGTATTTACTAGTTTTGTCTCCTCATGTTTTGTTTTCCATCCAAAACTCTTCTCTTTAGATATTTTGATTTCCAACAAGGTTTTGCTGTATGTTATCCTTATGTCTAGTGCTCTCTTCTCTTTAGATATTTTGATTTCCAACAAGGTTTTGTTGTATGTTATCCTTATGTCTAGTGCTCTATTGTTTTGATTATCTTGCATGTTACACTTCTACTCTATACATAATAATATTTACTAGTCATTTTGTCTCTTGATATTTTGTTTTCGATTTAAAACTATTCCATTTAGATTTTTTATTTTGAGCAAGGTTTTTTGTTGCATGTTCTATTGTTTTGATTATGCAATGGGATAATGTTGATGCTTCTCCCTTCTCATACTATTCTTTTTATTTTTTTTGTAATTGGTTTATGTTAAATTTGTGAACCATTGATCTAAAGGAAAATGAGAGAAATTGAGAAGGAAAATTATGCAGTGGAATAATCAAAGAAAATGTACACTGAACAGTAAATCCATGCCACAAAATTCAGATAAAATGGACAAGAATTGATCAGTTTATCACAACATTAATATTCATTCATTAATGAGTAATACATTGGTGTTACAATACATAGGATTCGAATACTGTGGATAGGATTCGAATCTACCAACTTGGACTGACTATCTAGCTAACTCGGTGTGTCTAAATCACTGCTGGAGCTCACTAGTCTAACTCTGGATGTCTAAACTAGTCTATAATCAGTTAACTGATGAGGTAGGTGGGAAAAAAATGCCGCTCTCCCTACATGGATGCAAAATTGGCGCTAGGCTAACTGAAAGTGATCTAACTGATTGTAACTGGAGGTTGACTCAGCATATCTGCTTACCTACCACAACCAACTGATGGAGGCTATTTGTGGCACTCAGAGTGGGATCCTATAATGTAGGGATTGGCACCGGTGGCACTAATGGAACCAATGGAACTAGTGGCATTGGTGCCACCTATAGCACCAATGGCACAAGTGCCACCAATGGCACCAATGGCACCAATATTCATGGTGGCACCAAAACTCCAGTAAGGTGATAAATGACCTCCTACGCTAGGAAATAAACCAAATCATGACTATATTAGACAAAGGAGGATTAATTAATCCCAACACCTCCCCTTAACCATAACTTTGGAAAACTTGGGACTTGACAACTAGGACAAAAGTCACCCCGACAATCTAAATGACATAAAATAAACTACTTAATAAAATAAGGAAAATGTGGAAACCTCATGGGAAAACCCCCCCTCAAAATAAGAAGGAATTAGGAAACAAGTTATACTACTTAAAAGAAAAAAATTCTCTATGAGCAAAAACTTGTGAAAAAAATTGTGGCAATTCACAACTCTATGGAGAAGCCATGCAGAATCATGGTTCTTCTGTGCATCAATATCCTGGGACAGTGCATCTGAACCTTTCCATCTTCTTTCAATCTGTTGAATGTTGCTTGTGTCTCTTCTTTCTTGAGGAGGAATGGAATGATCCATTTTTTTCATTAGTGGGCCAAATTGTGGATCAATCTGCATCATCAAGTAGCATCTCTCTAGGAGTTTGTTGCACCACTCTATAGGTAGCAAAGCTGTGTGAGAGAATGAAACATGTTCATTCTGATACTGGGACCTCTTTCTTCTTCTGTCATCTAGATCCCCAACAGCATTCCCATCTAATTCAATGATCTTTGCAGCCTGTTTAGGCTTCTGATTCAGAATAGGATATGGATCTGGATCTATATCATCTTGAGCTACAATCTCAATATCAACATCGTGTTGATATTGTTCCTCATATTTTGAAACTAAAATTTTAGACATCATATCATTTTTTGCAAATGGAGATAAAAGATATTTTTTACCTTCCCTTTCAAATGGCTGCTGAGATTGTACTGGAGCTGAGTATGACAAAAAGTGTGAGAATTCATATGCCTTGGAGGCATGGTTTGCAACACCCTTCGTTATAATATTCCCAATTGATATATCTGAGATATCCATTGAGTCATAACCAAATATAACTTCCTTTAGCGATCACGTATGTGTCATCTGATAAACAGATAACAAATTTGTTGCAAGGGAGAAAACTGAGAGTACATTATTGAACTCTCCATGCTGGATTTTAATAGAAACTCTCCCAATAGCTATGATCTGTGAATTATACCCCATATGAATGCTAGGTCCTCCTGAGAGATCCAGAGTAGTGAAGGATTCTTTGGAGGAAACCATGTGGTTGGATGCTCCAAAATATATCAAGTAAGCCTTCAACTGATTGAAGCCCGCTTTCAAAGTATGGCACCTCTCATATTCTTCAATATGCTCTCCAGCTTCATACATCTCTACACCTTGTGGAAGGGAAATATTGTTCTGCTCAAGGAGATTTGTAAACTGGTCAATGGTATTCTTCATGCACCGACTCTTGGATGAAAGCCTCTCATATAGTAGGGACATCTAGTCTTTTTGAATTTCTTCTTTTTCTTGGAACCCGAGGCTCCATCAAAAGATCTCTGATTCACCTTTGGATTTGAATCAGTGTTTTTGGTCACCTTCCCTTTATGTTTCCCTCTTGCTAGAGCATTTTTTGAGTCTGTCACTAAGAGTGCTTGATTCTTGGAGGTCTGAATCACTCCCATTTGAACCAATTTATCTTGATCTTGTATTAAGGACTCAACAAGAGCATCAAGAGAAGGAATCTTCCAATTCTAGATGGAATCTCTTCCAAGATGGAATGTAGAGACAAAGACTGAGTACTCTGAGCCAAGCTTGCTCAGCAATGATAGCACAAGTTTCTCATATTTCCTCTCTAATCCACATTGTTTGCATTGTCATACTAGTGACTTGTATTTTGTAAAGAATTGTTGAATAGATTTGAAACTACTGGGTTGTAAAGCAATGAGATCAATCTCCAAAATATGCCCTCGAAGCTCATCTTGTTTTCCAAAAAAATATTCAAGCTTATCCCAGGATTCCTTTAGAGTCCTTAGTGCCTCAAGGTGGAACAAAATATCCCGGGAGATATGAGTGCACATGAAGCCGAAGGCTTCATCAAGCCGATTCAAAAAAAAATTATTCTCAACATACTGTTGGGGCTCAGTTTCTCTTCCCATTTTCATCCTAAACATACCAATATTGCGCAAGGCCACCTGCATATAATCCCTCCAATCAATGTAGTTGAAGGGTGTAAGGATTCATGGTACGAGAGCTGAAGAATCCATATTTATGTATGTTTATCAGTTAATTCCTCAAGAAGCTACGTAGGTACCTGCAAATAAAACAACAAAACCAATTCAATTCATAATCATATGTCAGTTCAAGCCTTTTCACCTCGACATGTACTCTTTATCAGAGTCACTTGTCAAACCTGGATAGACTTCTCTGGACATAATCCAAATGGAGCAATGTTACGATTCCAATATTTATGTGTAAACTCAGTTGCTTCTGGTGTACAATAGAGATCGGACAAGACTTGTTGTTAGCCTGAAAAAGGATCCGATACCATGTTAAAAATTTTAACCATTGATCTACAGGAAAATGAGAGCGATTGAGAAGGTAAATCATGAAGTGGAATCATCAAAGAAAATGTACACTGAATAGTAAATCCATGCCACAAATTTCAGATAAAACGGACAAGAATGGATCAGATTATCATGACATTAATCTTCATTCATTAATTAGTAATACAATGGTGTTACAATACATAGAATTTGAATACTATGGATAGGATTCGAATCTACCAACTCAGACTGACTATCTAGGCAACTAAGTGTGTCTAAATCACCACTGGAGCTCACTAGTCTAAATTTGGATGTCTAAATCAATCTACAATCAGTTAACTGATGAGGTAGGTGGGAAAAATATGCAACTCTCCCTGCATGCATGCAAAACTAGTGCTAGTCTAACTGAAATTGATCTAACTAATTGTAACTGGAGGTTGACTCAACATAGCTGCTTACCTCCCACAACCAACTAATGGAGGTTGTTGGTGGCACTCAGAGTGGGCTCCTATAATGTAGGGATTGGAACTGGTGGCACCAATGGCACCAATGGCACCAGTGGGACCGGTGGCACCAATGGAACCAATGGTACTAGTGGCACCAAAACTCCAGCAAGGTGAGAAAGGACCTCCTAAGCTAGGAAATAAACCACATAGGAGGATTAATTAATCCCAACAGTTTATTGGTAAAATCATTTATGGTCATTCTTATTGGGGTATGATGAGCATCACTATTGGTGTAAGATGAGCATCATCTAGGTTGAAGGATAATGGTGATATAAAATGTTTCTTAGAATCTAACCAATTCCATGTGTCTCCTTTTTATTCTTCATTTTTATACCATTAGGTTCCAAATCACTCAAGAACTTGGGGAAGAAATGCATCCTATTCATTTCATCATGATGTCATGATATTCTCCACTACTTTTCATACTCTTTTACATGTTTTTATAACAAGGTTCCAAGATCAAACATAGGGACATCCACAACTGATGTTATTTTTCTTCCTCCAAATCTTTCTATGAAATGTGTAGTAGTTTTGGTCCAAGTATGTAGTTGGAAATCCATATTACTCCACCAGTGGGAGGCATATATTGTAAGATCCTCCATGAGTAACTGAATTCAATCCTCATCTCTAGTGGTATTCTTTAATACTTCTTCCACATGTGTTTCTAGTGATACCTAATTCCCGAATCTTACTGGAGGAAATCAAGTTTAGTCGTTTTCTATATGAATCATACTGGGATTTTGCATTCTTATTCTTTATTTAATAGTTGATACAAATTTTATTATGAGAACATATTGATGATTTATTTTGGCATGGATCCAATATTCTAGAATTTTCTTTTTTTGAACTTGTAATTCTCTATGCTAATCATATAGTTGTATGCCAGAGTCATGTCCCAACGATATCGACATCCTCAATTTTATCTCCTCGTTTATATTTAGTTCTATATAATCTTATATATCATTGGTAACTTGGAAGAATTTGTTGATCAAGTTTCTATCTTCCTCTTATAATCCAAAATGGATCGTTATATAATTCATCATTTATTTTGGTACTTTATAGGTGGTGAAATTGAAGCCATTGACGTGTAGGTCCTATTTTATGGGTAGGTCTAACTTTTGTGATTTGAGGAACATAAACTTGCATATCCTATTTGAGTCCTTAATTTTCCATTTTTGGGTCAAAATTTGGCAAACAAAGTTCTCATATTGTCAACAATTTTCTACGCATTGACAGTTTTTCAACGGTGAAAAGATCACCTTAATCAAATTTCATATGAGGAAGTTATGCTTCCCACAAGTTGACGTATCATGTCGATCAACATGATACTGAGTGGATGCCACTCCAACATCCAATACTCACACAGAGCTAGTCACATGTGGATTTCAAGAAGATTTTATAGGGTAATAATCCCTAATGCTAATAAGGATTTGGGGCATGTGTAAAACTAACCATAACTCTTAATGGATATCATACCATGTTAAATGCTGGAAAACTAAGAAAAGAATGTGTTCCATTCTCATTGTATTATTTATTGTACCATAGTTGAGTAGAAAATCTAGGAGTGGGATATTGAAGCATAACAAAGGATGTATGTCAAGATGTTGTAGTAACCATACTGCCCACAATGACCATGTAAACTCCATAGTGAGTGTAATTTATTTGTATTTTAATTTCATAAATAATAACAATAGAGAAAGTACATACGCCTCACCTTCTAGATAGGTTTTTCCCATATTGGGTTTTCCTAGGGTATATCTTTTGTTCATTGTGTTGATGGTGTGTTTATTTATTATCTTCTTTCATTTCAATTTCAATTTATTTTAGTATTTTGTGTGCTAAGATTGTAATATTAAACCTAAATCTAAAGAAGAACATTGCATAATAAGATATTTCAGAATATTTTAATATGTATTGTAATGAATTGTTCTAGTGGAACATCCACATAAATTTACAGATCATATTGGTATTAGAGAAATTCTCTTTGTGGATTTTGTGGGAAGGTGTAGGATCCAGTAGTTGGAATACAAAATAAGTATCAAGGACAATAAGAACATACACCATGAGTCACAAGAGATATTTTCAAAGTTGCAAGGACAAGTTGCTGACATGTATCACAAAATATCCATTCTCATGAAAAATATAGAGAACATGTTTAGACCTTTTGTGGAATTTGGTAGCTCTAACTCATAAACTAGCTCACGCAACAAATTTAAATATATTGAAGACCAAAAAAGGGCACTAAAAATAGCTATCTAAAGAGCGACCAAGTTCTATTGAAATCAATCTTTCCATTATCTAATTAAAGTTGAAGAAAATGTGAACATCAAACCTTACCAAGGTGAGAATGGTGTTATTAATTTCAATGGATGGTTGCAATGGTTACAAGTTTATTTAAATGTTCATAACATAAGTGGAGAGGAAAATATTTCATTTTCCCAACTAAAGTTATAGGGCCATTCTAAAACATGTTGATAAAATCACTTAAAGATGCTTAGGTTGGAGGGTGATCCCCTAATAAATATGTGGGAGGTGTTTACAATACTCATAAAGCACCATTTCTATCATATTGGGTAGGAATAGGACTAGTGGACCCATTGGAATTACTTTTGATTAAATAAACGGTATAGTGTGCAAGAGTACACTACCAAGTTCATAAAAAACTATGGTATGTGGGTATATCTCCAATAAATATGATATACTCAAGTATCTAAGGATACAAGGATACTCAGAAAAAGAGAATGAGTGGTACTAGAGAGTATTAATAGGTTCATTTTTAACGATCCAGGAAAAGGATAAAGGGATACTCAGAAAAAGAGTATGAGTGGTACTAGAAAGTGTTAGTAGGTTCCTTTACGTCCAAAACCAACTGGGAGATAAGTGGTTCAAGTGTAGAATCATGAGAAAAATGGGTCCACTCATAGCAATAGTTCTCTCCCTGTGTAGGATATTGCAATAGGAAGAGAAGAAGGGTATCATGCTAGTAAGCGAGTGTAACTGCAGGAGCATAAGCATAATAAGATAAGAAATTAGTAGCAAGTAGAAAGAAGCAGGACACGAGTGACGAAGCTTGCACAACCCTACAATCAATAAAAACTTGGGAACCTAAGGGAATAGACAAAATAATAATAATGAGAGAGGAAAATGAGGCTCAATCCTATGGGATTCATGGACTAAAATGGGCTCCCAATCCTACCATAATAATAGCATGGGAACCAAAAAATAATCCAGTTGCTACTCTAGGGTACCCATGTGGCAAAGGAACTACCGCATGAGTTACAACGCATGTTCAAATGGAGTGGCTAATGTCGCATCTTGGGAAGATCGACCTCATGGCACAATGCAATAAATAATGGCAGATGTATAAAATGCAATGTACAAGGGGAAAAATCCTATCCCTATATGCCAGGGGAGGAAATTCTGTACCATAATTCGATGTCACCAAAATATCCTATGTATCATTTGTCAAATCCTAAAAAAATAGCCAAAACTATATCCAAAACACATGTTAATAGCCCAAAAAATAAAAATAGGAAAAATGCACCTATGTAATGTTTTATATTTTTTAAAGTTTTTAAAATTTTGGGTTTTTAATGTTTTGTAATATACCAAAACATAGCATACACACAAAAAATTCACACCACACCACACTATTTTAGATCAAATACAAAACACTTTGAGGTGGTGTGGCCTATGCAAAGTACTTGCACGAGTAAGGCCCACTATGGGGCCCCGACATAGGGTCTTCGTCATAATTAAATAACTCATATGCCCCCTAATGTAGCACACGTTTAACTTTGTAGGGATGGTTCCATAAGGGTTTGGTAGTTGATACGAGGGCATGCATAAGGTTCCTCACCTTTTCTTGACTGGGAAGAAGAAAAGCACTATGGCACTCCTCTTCCCAAGGCTTATAATTAATATTAATGACTTCCATAAGGCCATCATCCAAAGGTAAGACATCATTGGAAAATTCATGTGAGATAGGGGAAGGATCGTCACAAGAGGAAAAGGATCAATATTTTGAACAACTTCTGCCATATTTTCCAAATCTGGAAGGAAAGAGGCATGATGATGCATATCCTCCCAAGGATTACCACATGAATCTGTGACTTACATAATTACTTGATATTATGGTAATAAACCTATTAGAAAGTCATGTGAAAGATATGGGGGATTTTCCCTTGAGGGCACTACATAATGATTGAGTTCGACTACTTGGTGGGGATAACGATCAAGGTCAAGATCAGTAATTAGGTGAGGATCTAAATCAACATCGAGATCAACAACTGGGTGAGTATGAAGAGGCTTCTATATTTCTTGAGAGGAAATATATATCACAATGAGTGGAATAGTATATATGTATGAATCAAATTCACTTAGTTCAGGTATTACCCAAGGATCAGAAGAACCAAGGGATCCGTCAATCATTGAAGTGATCCTGCAAATAGGAGCTTCCATTTTGCAGGTACTAGGTTCTTGGAAGGGGAAGGAACCTATTAATTATGAATCCTTAAGAAAACCAACAACCATACTCTCATATGACTTCATGGAATAACCAACAAATGGAAAATTACTATTGGGGATGCGGCACGTATCTGGCATGCAGTAAGCATGTTCATCTATAGTGACTATCTTCCCTTGGTGGGGAAGAAAATTAGTTGAAAAACTAATGAGACTACCGCCTTCATGGCATAAATTAAACCAATAATTCCCAAGCAATATCTTATAGTCTATGGGAGAATCAACCACTTTGACACTAACATTAAAAATCCCGCCTCCCTAGATTGATTGGTGGATTCCATGAGGTGTAAACATTCAACCGTCAAATGATTTTAACAATGTGGAATACTGGACAAGATCAGGTGAGCCTATCACATGCCAACATGATATAGACATAACACAAGTAGAGGCTCCTTTTTCCAATAACAGTGCAGAAGATATTCTTCGCACACAAGAATACTTGAGTTTGAAAAGAAATCTGGTGGGATAGCCTTGGTTGGATGTGTTCCATGTCAAATATGACCAAAATCGATTAAGTGGGATCAATATTTCCAATAGATGACAACAATGACTTACATTGTGCAATATAATTTTGCAGCACTTCAAGATTAGACATGGCACAATGGCCTTGAGCTAAATATTCCACAATATTGTAATTGTTTGTAATGTGAGCATTGGGATTATGTGCCACTCATTGAAGTACCTCCTTAGGAGGGAGAATGAATGAGTCAAGAACAAGTTTATCTATTTGAAGAGGGTCATTGGGTTGAGAATATGAGTATGATTCCTTTTTAAGAGAATTAGTCTCAGGTTTCTCATAGATTCGATTGCGAGTGGTTAAGGCAGTTGCTTCCTCACATAAAAAGACATTGGAATTTAGTGGCCCACCCCCTTGATGAGGAAAACCTCCATTGATCGCTTGTGGAGAGGGAGGATTTGCAACAATAATTTGTTTATGTTATTTCTAAGGAGGGAAATGATTCATCAAAGCAATAGGTTCTGGGGAAATTTGTTTGTGAGTAATGAACCCGTTGACTTCTTTAAAACATGGACAAAAATGAGGCATATGGTCATGACCAAAAATCTTGTAAGGGAACTTGGGTTTCCTTTCCTTCTTATTTCCCCCAACATTAGGTGGTGGGGCTTGCTGTGTTTATGACTCATTAGAATTTTTCTTTTCTTTTTTGTTTTTCTTCTTACCCCTAGATTGTTGAGGTTTTCTCGGTTGTGATGATTGGACTATATTGACCTCGAAGGTTTGAGTAGGAACATGAGGTGGTTTGGAAGTAGGCACAATAGAAGTGGGTGTATTGACAATAGAAAGTTGATTAAGTTACCCATTCAACTGGCTTACTGTAGTAGTGGTGAGAGAACCAACAACGCCATCAACATGTGTTCCAGGTGTAGGTCTTAGCAGATCAATTGACGATTGAGGAGCATGCACAATAATGTCGTATAGGGTTCCTAATTATGAATATATCAAGTCCAAATTTTGGTCTCGACATATTTATTATTCCTCATCTATATCCCTATCCATAGACACATCATGAGCGATGGGAGGTAGAATTTATTTTGTGAACCAATCCATTAATAATTGATCAGAAATAACAACTTTTACAAACCTCCACCGTCGCTTCAATTCATGAATGTGATCATAGATATGCATGGTAGAGTTTTGATGTAATGACATTAAAATGTCAATTCCTATTTCGTAACAGTTAGAAAATTGGAAATGTGTTAAGAATTCCATTTCTAATGTCTTGAAGGTGGTGTTGAAGGTGCTAGGAAATACAATATACCATTTAGAAGCATTCCTAATTAGGGTGCAAAGGAAAAGGCGTAACTTGACATTGTCATCCAACATAGAGTTAGAGACATGCCACAAATGGTAAGTCGTTATATGTGTGGATGAATCATCCCATGTTTTACCATCAAAATTTGTATGTTAGATGGAATCTTATGTGGAATCACCAACCATAAGGGGTTATGCAGAATGGGATCATTGGTCAACCTTGAGAATTATGGTAAATCAAGAGTAGCCAATAAGGGAAAGTGCATGTTAGCAAATAGATTTTGTACCAAAGGTAATTGAGAATTAATTCCTATTGGGCCATGAGGTCCTCCCATATATTGGCCTCCAGAATTTTATGAGTTGTAAAAGCATGACTGCACCTAGGAAATTCATTCCCCCCACATAAGATGGATTTCCCATAGTAAATTGGATCCCTTTAAGATTCCCCCCCCCCCAATGAAAACAATGTTCCCATATATGGAACTACCCTAGGGAATATGACTACCACTAGGATACAAAACTCCCCAAATAAACGTGTTTCCCCCAGTGAAAAGAAATCCTCTAGGTACATTATTGCCGCTAGTGAATGAGAAACCACTAGAAGAATTCCCACCACCATGGAAAGGTAGACCTCTAGAAACGATCTCGCTTCCAACAAAAGGAATACTACTAGGGGTGGTTGACCCTCTAATATCTTATTGACTTCTGAAGACTTGAACCCCTTGTGAAGGAGGTGAAGAGTTTGCCCCTACATATGTATTGCACCCAAAAGGAAATACAACATTGGGAATATCTAGGTTATGAGTGTAAATACTAGTGGTGGTTTGAGAACTACCACCAATGTTAACAGTAGTATTTGACCCCCTACCAAAAAAAAGGGAGATATCGGTTGTTGCAAATATGTAATAGGCTGTGGGACACTAGATTTACCTATGGAAGGAATCATGGGTACTGGGTGAGGTATATGGAGCAGTTAATTTTCTTGTAGATGGTTGGAGAGAGTTAATTGAAGTTCTTCCTAGAAAACCAATAAAAGAAGGAGTGGGTTGCTCTATAGACAAATACATACTAGTCCTACACATCGTGTGGTTGAACAGTAAAAAAGGCTCACCACTCAAAGGTCAACCTTACACAAGTACAAGGTCAAAATGATTGGTTAAGGGGGGTTAAAGTGCGGGAAAACACCCTCATTCAAAACTTGAACCTCAACATGTTTAGTATGTATCGAATCATTTTCGAAAGTAATGTTTTTAGTAACATATACTTGAGAGGTGATTTTCCTCTTTATAGGTGGTTCTTCCTCAATATGAGAAAGACCCATAATATGTCTATATTGATGAATCGATAGATTGGCCATGGTGAAATATGAAATTATAAAATAAAAATAACTATCTTACAACCAACTAAAATATAGAACCAAAAACAGACCCCTATCCAAAATCTAGGCAATCAACAAGCAAACCAATTGGATCAAAGGGCTCTTCTCAACGTGGGGTATCAAGAAACCATTAATAAACAGGCAAGAGACATTTATAGTAACCCCTATTACCCCATGAATCCAAGGTCCAAGTGCTATCAGGGAATCCCCCAAGGTAGGAGAAGAATATGATTATGCATATGTACTCTCAAGTACCACAAGCACCTCCCACTTGTAGTCACTCATGTAGGAACCTAAGAATAGAAACGAAGTTTACCACTTCACAAAACGATGACAGGGGGGAGTAGTCATAAGTCAAGTTCAAATGTTTGGGTAGAGAATGTAAGACACAAGTCTCAGATATGAATCCCACTAGAAGGTGTCACCCTGAGGACTTGCCAACTTAACAAAACACCAATACACACAAGAACCCACTAAGAACGCCAAGAGGAGATATATCCCAAATGCACCAAGCTTGACCTCATGCTTGAATCTTATAATTTCTTGGGAAGCACCTTTTTCTACTAATATATTTTTCTTATTTAGAGACTCTAGTTTCTTTTGGTGGCCTTGGAGAGTGCCCTCTCCAATCCTAATCCAAGGCCCTACAGTCTAATCTAATGTTGGTTTTCTAGACCAAACAAAATGTCTAATTAATGTTAATTAAGTGATTCCTTTTATGGCCATTGCTTACTCAAGCAAGGTAAATGGAATGAGACTTGTTAGTGTTTGAGACTCTTGACTCTTCAAATAGAAAGGATGAAAAGAATCATGATGCAATCTTTTTGTTCAATGAATGCCTATTTATGAGAGGGAAGATAGGTCTTTTCCTTTTTCAATAACAAAAATGCAACACACAAAAATCCAAATAAGGCATAACAAAATCCCAATAAGGCATAAAAAAATCCCAAATGTAGATCTCGTTGAATGTAATATTCACACAATGCTTAATTAAACCAAAACATGCACTATGTAAAGTTGATGAAGATGCATAAGTTTTCTTTTTCTTTGTTTCTTTTCACATTGTTATTCGCACAATGCTTAATTAAACCAAAACATGCACTCTGTAAAGTTGATGAAGATGCATAAGTTTTCTTTTTCTTTGTTTCGTTTCACATTGTTATGAACTCATATGAAGGAAATAAATTTAAAAAACACACTTTCAAATATAGAAATAGGACTTAAATAGAAGAGGTGATCACTATTCACACACACCAACCCAAAACCAATGACTCCACTTGAAAAAAAGTAGTATGAAAGGTCCCAATAGTATCAAAAGATCAATAGAAGGATAAAACACTGAAACTAGATCACTATTGATTGATTTAAGGTAATGCAAACAAATGGCAAAGGAGAAAAAATAAGATTCTACATTTTTTTTCTTTTTGAAAATGTTGGAGGAGAAAAAAGGGATCGTAGACACTCATATCAAATTGTATGTTATGCTATATAGGATTTTCAAAATCTAATTATAGATTTGAATTATCCTTTCAAAAAAAACCATTTAAAAAGAAAATTGTCGCAAATAGTTTTCGGGAGAGGGAGATATGGGCATTTCAAATATGTGTATTTTTCATAATCTCGGGCCAGAGTTGTGGCAATTTTCAGAATGTCATATATTTTGATTGGGAGATCCGTTTGAGGCAAGGTCAATTTCGTTGGAAATATAATTTTCCAAGATTTCCAATGGCATATTATATGATATACTTTAGTTGAATATTTAGTGCTCAATTAGAGACATAAAAAAAGATTTATGCAAACAAAAATAGGAAATAATACAAACTCTCCCTCGGTCGAGTCACTAATTCTATTGTGGAGATTTCCCTCCTACAGATAGGTGAGAACTACCTTGGATCTATTTCCTTTGATCCAATACAAACTGAAGGGTTAGACCACTATGATTTCAACCACTAGATCTCACACACTTTTACATACAAGATATAAAGAGGAGAGAAAAAAGAAGAACATACATTAGCATATGTGAAGTTCCTTGTTGTTGATAGCTCTACATTAATGTAAATCTGGTAGAATTTTCTCTAGCTCCACTTGGATAGCAATCCCCACACATATAGATAACAAACCTTCCCCAAATCTTTTCAACATATATACAAACTTGTATGTAAACGACATATAACATTATATCTAAGATAAATCAATGAAGATATACCTAGATATATACTAGATCTAATCTAATCTCTTCAAGGGAAAATCAAATCTACCACATACATCATATGAAAGATTAAAATGCTACACATTCAACCATTAACAATATTATACAGAGGGGGGATACATATAATTATATACATGAATATAAAGAATATTACATCAAATGTTATACCTTGAAGTTTATTGTATATATTCTCCAAGCTCTTTGTTTTAATCCTTCCTTGATCTTTCAATCAATGGCTATTGATCTCACTATGGATTTCAATAGCATGACAATTCTTTCCAAAATCTCCCTTTTTCCCTTGGAGGACCTTCATTATATGAATGGATGGTGGAGGTAGAGGGGATGAATGCGGACACTTAGATATTAGCAATGTTAGCTCATAACATGTAGGATCCAATACATGAAGCTAATCTCCTAACAAATCACTAATGGTTCAATTGGAGAAAATAATGATGTTTCCCAATAGCTTAATAAATTATTGTTATTATTATTAATGATAAGTTATGAGAAAATAAAATTGTCTCAACAACTTAAAGTTGGTAAAGGTTCCTAGTGATCTCTATTAAGGGAGTGGAAAATAATGTTATAACACACACACACACACACACAAGTTAATAAAAAAAAATTAATGTTAAAGACAAAAAATAACTCTGCTTTACTTAAGTCCATTTGGATATGGAAGTAAGGATTCAAATATGCATATCACCTAAGAATTGACTAAGGATAAGGAGTGAGATTCCCTTAAAACTTCAATCCTCTCCACCTACAAAGAAAAGAGGAAACCATCATCATAAATATGGGGAGGAATGAATAAAGTAGGGGATACCCATGGATATAGATTGATGACATGAAACCATAGAAACCATTGAAACCCTAGCAGAGAGACCATACTAGAAAGATTCAAGAGTGAAAATGAATGAAGTGAGAGAGGGGAGGGTTTTCTATTCCCATATTGCTTTTAATTAAATAATAATTCGAGTGAGATGGGTGGATTTGGGAGTAGGTAAGTAACTTTAATTCCCAAATTTATAAGTTATAATATATTATTTATAAGTTTTTTTTAAATAGAACCCAAAGAAAATATTGTATTGAGTTAAAAAACAAGGTTGTTCACAGCTATACATACAAAATTGAAACCAAGGTTTCAGGAAGTTCTGAAGGAAAATTAAAACTATGATTCCTATGCCTATATAAAAAATTTTAGAGATCCTAAGATGCTTCCTGAAATATTTCAAACCCATTGAAGGGTAGATTCTTACAAACTGTTTGTTAAGCAAAATGCAAAAATACATCTATTAAAAAACATAGCTGGTGCTTTTATTTTTTCTTTCCTTCAAGCCCGCAAGCAAGATGCACGACCAAAGATTCCTCCATTGGGTGGTCGCATTGGTCTGGGGTGTCCTAGAAATGGCTACATTTATTCATGTTGGCCATCTTCATAACCTCCTCTTTGATGAAATCCACAATTCCCATCATCTCTCACTGGTCACGATCATTGTCATCGATCCTAGACTCATGGCAACCCATTTGATTTGCTATGACCCTAACATCGAACGCTACCGCTCTATTCTCCTTAACACCAATACCCACCATTTCATAAACCATGCGTAGATGGATTTTAATATCTTTCACAATGGATTTGATCTCATTAATGTTTGAATTCCCTAGTTTATTCGTCATTGAAAATAGAGTTCACCTGTAGGGAGCCCACAAGAAAGCTGAGGGAGAATCTTGGGTTTGCTGGATTCCAAATTGAGCCAAACTACCTCAGCTTCTCTTGGCACCTTCGCTAGCCAATCCTTCGAACAATTTCTATAGCTGTTGAGCCTCGTCTGCTGATAGGATACCTCTGCTACCTTTCTCACCTTCGCTCGCCAAACAATCAAGATTCAAACTAAAATGAGGGGGGGGGCACTGAAATATTCCATGGTTTGTGCTGACGGTTAAAGGTAGTCACGCGAAGAGAGACACCACTTGTCCACAGTGGTGGATGCATGTCGATGGAGGTTGAGTGGTCACCATGGGGCGATGGCATGCAAGAGAGCCATGTAGAAATGCCCCAACCTTATTATAAAAAAATCATGCCAACTATGGAACATGATTTTGATAGTGGGTTTGGTCTTTGAGTGTAACCATTCCAAGTTTGTTCTTGACCCTCTTATTAGTGAGCATGTCGACGAATTTATTATTGACTCTGAGAATATGAAAATAGGTGGCCTTTGGGATGTGATTTAGTCGACGGATTCGAGCATAAATTATTCTACAGTTGGTAAAGCCATGATTGTAGTACGATCTCATTTTTCGAATATCCTGCCTTGATTCTCCAAAGACGATGATTTTTGGGATATTAGAATGCCCTTCCATTTACAAGCCAAGAAGAAGCGAGAGCCATTCCACTTGATTGTTAGATCTTTGTCCGAGTCCCCAAGCGTAAGAGTTCACTATGTTTCCCCCAGGATCGAAGATAATACCCCCGCACCTGCCTACCCTGAATATATGCTTTATAAGTTAGAAATACTACTAATACATGTCTAGATAATCATTTTATAGTCGTATATACGTTTATCCTTAATTATATTAGTACTTTATATTTTCCATTTATAGCTATGTCACTTACAATTAGTCAAATTTAGAGTATTCAGATTATAAAAAGTCATGGATAACATTTTGGTTACGTAATCACAATTTGTCATTTTGTACTTGTGGAAGGGAATGTTTTGGATGAGCCCAACACTAGTCTCTATTAGAATATGTATTACACCTAGTCAATAATGACCAAGCAATACCCTTGTACTTGTTGTATATAAGTAGATTCCCTTCTTTCTTTCTTTTTTAGTTTTTCAATATTTTGCTTATCATGTTTTTTGTTTGATTGGAAGATGTCATTAGAAACACTTGTATATGTGGGATTCATGGATGGTGCTAACTGTCACACTTAGAATATCACTTCTGCATCTTGGGTGATTTGCTCTACCATATTCCAACTTGTGCACTAAGGTGGGATATGTATTTTTCAAGTGACCAATAATGTCATTGTGTATTGTGTAGTTATTGAACTATTGTAATAATTCATTACACTTGAAGTTTGGCACATGGTGGTTCACTTCGAATCAAAATTGGAAAGGTCATAGTTGAATACCATTTACCATGTACACAACTCCATGCTTCTAAGGAAGTATTTATGGGTGAGACTTAGGGTAATTTTTAGGGGCAAAATTTTTCCAATTGGCTATTTTTTGGGCTTTTTTTTTCAAAAAATATTTTCGCTATTTGATCATTTTTAGTCTCTAATATCACCTATATTTACATAAAATATGTTTCTTTATCATAATATTCACCAAAATTTACACATTTCAGTAGTAAATTGTATGTTTCATATTTAATATTCGCCTACCTAACTATATACATGTTTTTTTCAATCGAAAAGAATTGCCTAGGATACTATACATAATTATAATATTAGAATCCTCTTCTTAAACAAAGTTTTGAATTTATTACATACATTTATATTGTTAGAAGGATTAATGATTTATTGATGCAATATCTTATTATGTGTTGGATTGACATTTTTCATATTAAAAGAAGAAAATAAACATGAATGTATACTAGCATGGAAATCAATGACATATCAATTGTTGCACATATGTAGAGCCTAAAATCCATTTATACATAATAGTAAAAATTCTATCATCATGTTCAAAATTTGTAGATCTAATATCAATGTTGGTATTTGTAGCCCTTAATGGTGTAGGGTACATCCATAAATATAAAAAGGGAATCCTCAATATCTATTCCTCATCCTAATTACTTGGATCATCAGCATCATGGTAGCACACAATGGATGTGGCCAAAATTCTATCATCATGTTCAAAATGTGTAGATCTAATATCAATGTTGGTATTTGTAGCCCTTAATGGTGTAGGGTACATCCATAAATATAAAAAGGGAATCCTCAATATCTATTCCTCATCCTAATTACTTGGATCATCAACATCATGGTAGCACACAATGGATGTGGCCAACTGGTGGAAGGGTCTTACCCATTCCCATGATACTTCAACCACTTTTTGTTATATCCTCTTAAGGAGATCTTCTACACAACACTAAAGAATCCTAGTGGTTAAAACCTCCAATTTCCTCTGAATGCATAGGAGGACCCTCTGAACCTCATCTTAACCTCTACATCAATGCCATACATATCTTATCAATTATATTATGCCTACATTTTTATCACTAATATATTTTGGCTGATAGATTTATATGATAAAACATTTATATACCTCTAAAACAAACATCATAAAACAATACAAAAAACATAATAACACAAGAAAATTTAAGAGATTTTTCTTACCAATGTTGTCCCATTGAGAATTTGGAGGTAATTCTAACTCATTTCCTAAATGAAGTCTACCCTGGCATACATGTATTCATCCATAGAGATAAACCAATGGGTACACCACTCCAAGAAATAGTCATTGAAAATCTTGATCATTTTCCCACCTCCAAGGCTATAAATCATGTTCACCCACTACACTATATGGGTCTCTATATGGCTTATTTTTTCGAGTATGATGTCAAGGTGGATATGAAGGATCCTCTCCAAGAAGAAAGTGCATAATATGCTCCTATAGACAATGCACTTATTCTTCCTTAACTTGCAATTAGTTATATTTTTTTAATGCACATGAGAAGTCCATTGTCCCAAAAAAAATACCATCCTCAAACACTCAACTCCATAGTAAAAATGAGCTCAAGATGATTTATGAGGAGAAATGAATCTTGACATCCATGTGATAGCTAAAAATATATTTTTGAGATTCAAGTAAACAATTCTACCATTGTAAACCTAGATACCAGACATAAAAAATATCCATCTGTATAATATTGGGTGGTGTATGTACCACATCATCAACAAACTCCTTTTAAATATATTGGTCCTCCTCTCGAGAAAAACCTTGTTAGGAAGTAAATGTCATCAACTTCAATATTCAATACTTCACCATCCATTACCGATACATCTTGATTAGGATCCTAGTAGCCCACATGTGTTTAGAGTTTTTCATTAGTACACATGTTTGGGTAGTGGAAAAAATTTAACAATCCACAATTTTGAAGTGCATCAATCACTTTGGTAATATAAAAGGATTAATGGTCAACATCCGCATGTTATCTCTCTCGTTGGGCAATTGTCATGTTCACTTTCCTAGAGAAATCACGTCAGTTTTGATGGTTAGCTTTCTTTTTTTTCTTAAAAAAGTGAGAGGCATGCATGCCTTTACTCGAAAACGAACATATATATACACACTTTCCCTTGAGAACAAGCATATATATATATATATGCATTTCAGTGGAAAGCACGTATGCATAGATCCTTGGATTACAAAATCACAAAAATTGAAAACTAAATGGATGAAAAGGAAGAGGAGTGTTGAGTTAATTTTGGTTTGGTAAAAGAGTAATTAAATTAATGTGTATTTGGTCATTGATGGGTTTACCATTGGTTTTTTATGAGTCCATACTTTTGGGTAACCCATGGCATTTTCCTATGGTATTAGTATGTGATGAAGAATATTTAAAGGCTTGAAGAAATCCAATGTCAAATGTCTCATGTGGTAAGTGTTGGTTCCGAGGGTAATAATAGATATTCTCTCATGGTGCTGATTTTGTTTTAATATGGTATTAGAGCCATGTTTGGGATGGTAAATATCTCTCATGATAGAAGCCCTAGATCATTGAATTTAATGAATATGAACTGATGTGAAGAATTGGTAGAAAAAGAACATAAGGATAGCAGATTAAGAATTATTCTCTTAAGGAGTGCTTGATTTGTCTTATGTAATTGTAATTGGAGCACAGGGGATGTTGAGAATGAAAAAAATTGGCATTTCATAGTATCACATGCTTAGGCATGCAATTGTAAGTATTTTTATGGATTTGTATTTAATCACATATGTAAATGGGAACATGAATGCAAGACCTATTTAGGCATGTGTATCCCTAGTTTATTGGATGACTGGCGTAAAGTCTAGATATAGGCCTAGGTGTTTTCTAAGGAGGGTCATGTTGTATTCCTTGATACCCAATTATAAACTTGGAGGGGGGTAGGTGTTTACCCCGGGTCAATCTTAAAGGGGATAATTTTGGGTTAATCTTGATTTGGTAAAAGAGTAACTAGGCCAACATGTATTTGGTATAATGGGTTTATCATTTCTGGTTTATGACCCCATGGTTCTTAGTAAACCATGGTATTTTCTCATGGTATCGGTATGTAATGAAGCCTATTTAACGGATTGAAGAAATCCATTGTAAAAATTTTCACGTGGTCAATGTTAGCCAAGGGTAATCACATATATCTATTGCGTGTTGGTTTTCCCGGGGTTAAATATTGTCCATTATTAAGTACATGCTTATTGTGTATTTTTCTTTCCCTCATGGTGATCATTATTTTTAATAAGGATGGAATCATGACAAACTTGGTGCATAGTTCTTGAATTGTATAAAGCGTGATATCAATATCTACCCTTTAAGATTTGGAAGAAATTCGTTTGCAAAAGCTTTATTAGTTGAAAAAATTTAATTTTTAATGCACGATGATTTTAAAACTACTATATATTCAAATAGTTACCCACTTATGCAATATTTCATATATTTCTTCATGGATTTTTGGATTGTCGATCACTAATTTCATTTCAAGAATGTGTTTTGACTCTTGTAGGTAAAAGGAAGTGTCACAAGTACCTTTTATTTGATGTTTGACATTATATTCTCATTTAGATTTCAAGGAAATTACACTTAGAATGGAATATATCCATAGGCGTTTTTCAGTTTGCATTGTTCCTTATCAACCTATATCATTTTTCTTTAGACTCCACCCCATAGTGTCACAACATTTAACCAATTATATTAGTTTTTAGTTGTTGTAATATTGGTAGTAAATCCTACCATCCTACCTATCATGGGCCACCTTAGTTAGCACATTTTTTTCATTTACTTCCCATGGTTTAATATCCCAAATGTTTGGGAGCCTTATTAGTCTATCATAACATTGAGTTTGAACCACATTATTGCCTCTCTAATTTTCTAAGCTTTCCCTAATAATATCCCACATCATATTTTGTTATGCATTTTCTTTTGTGCACAACTACTTGCATGCTAGTGCCTACTACACAACACTATCTCTCATTTTTTCATTCACATTCATTTGTGTTTATTGTTATTCGCATCCTTTTCATTTTCAGTTTGAAATTTGTATCCCTAGAAGTAGTTGATGAGTTGCCACTTCTAACTCAACACCGTTTTTACATTTTGTTTTGCATAAGTTTATTCCATGCACTTGGAACATAGTTGAATTCCCTGCAACACGCATTTATTCCATTCTAATATGTCATTTTTTATTCCTTTCTAGGCATTTTAATATGAAAAGAGCACAAAGAATCAAATATTTATCAAAAGAGAGAGGAGGGAAATAATTTAAATCTATTAATGGTCTATGAAGAAGTAAACTTGTGTCACCTTTGAAAAAATCAATTGTATCATTTATTCCTTCACAAATTGGGTGTTAATATTGATCTTAGAAGTTAAACCATGATATTGAGTTTCAATCTCCTCTAATTGGTTTCTCTTCCAATAACTATGGATAATCCCTCAATAACTTCTATGTTATTATATTATATCAAGTGTCTCCCTTTTATCTCAAGTGTTGCTCAAGACACTATTGTTTCGTGCTTATGTTCAAATAATGTCAAAAAAGTGTGTCATCATTTACTCATATTTCTTGACTTTACATGTCAAACTTATTTGCTATCAAGTTGTCTTTAGTGCATCATTTCCATGTTTGTTACTCGTGCTAGTATGGAAATATTTGCATTACTTTCTTGTTGGTGGGCCTTCTCTCATTGGATCCAAATTATTATTTGTATAGATAGAATTAGGGTCATGTTGGCAGTCAGCAACAACCCCTTCATTTTTCATTAAGATGAAGGGAGATCAGCTCTCTTTTATGATTTACTTTTAAAAGATTATAAAAGAGTACCTTCAGAATCTTCGATTCTGAAGGTACTCTCAATTGTAGAAGAGTCAAATAACAACATTTTCATAGTTTTGATAATTAGCAGCTGTCAGTTTCATAGATTTTTATATAATCAATTCTATCATTAATTAATCTATCTGATTATATATGATTTAAGAAATTTAAAGAGATAGTATGCTAATTGGGGTTCAACGAAAACACATTTTGAATTTGTTTGAAGCTGGTTATTGATAAGATATTATAAAGCTCCGAAAATCCTAGAACTTGAGGTGAATTATTAAATTAAAATTTTTATTAAAACCTAAAGAGTTCACATTCTATAGGTAACTTAATATCATATCATTATTTTGTAAAAATTGTGTATATATATATATATAGCTAGTGAAAAAGCAAATAAATAAATATCATTTTGAAATATTTATATGCCATAGTTTGATGGCTATGCATCCTATCAAATTCGATTGGGGATATTAATGGATGAGGTTTTGTAAAGTCTTAAGACTTTATTTCAAAATGAAACTTTATGTATATACGTGGCCCAAGTGTTAATTTGGATTATTAGTTAGTTATATTGCAAAGACTAGGGTTTACTGTTTCAATACTATATTATCATGTTAATAAACACTACCACCTTTCATGTATAATCCGAAAGAGATCATTAATTGACCGTTTTATGAGGATACATGACCCATTTGTCAAATAATTAACACCTGTTACTTGGATCGCTGTGCTGGCATGAAGATTTGGCTAACACCTTTCGTTTTGATTGACAGTTGTGAATGAGTTAACGAATCGTATCAGCAGGATTTAATGTTGTATATGACTGATAACCATTACATTTCATAACACTGCACGAGCTCATCATGCCCATTGTGTGTAATCAATGTCTTGATTCACGATCCATCAATTAAATGATCCCTGATATGTAGATTTGGTTAAGATTTACAGTTATTCGTCGTTAGTCATGCATTTATCATAGCAAAATGCAGGTTGTAGAGTTCATCTTCTCTCAATTCGGTTAAAATGGCCAAAATTGGAGCCTTCCTCTCTGTCAGGCATGAAGCATGTGAGGATTTGACATTTGATATCATGTCTTTTACCTGGGTGCCTATCCCTTCCCTCTTCACTACTCCATTCATTCCATTTCATAATCAGGATAGTGGTGAGGAGGCCATGGCTCTGCTTAGTCATTTTGAAATCTTAGGGTCAGAGCTTATTGAAGCTGATGAGAAGGTTGCCCTACTATTTGAGAAGATTGGATGGGGGGATTTCTTTAGGAGCTTTAGTGGCCATAACACGGAGGTGACCAAACTGTTTGCTTTGAGTCTGAAAGAAAACATAGCACAGATTGGCGGTTTCAAGTTCATCATTGATGAAGACAAAATTGCAGAGGCAACAAGGCTCCCATAGACTGGGGAGCAGTGGTTTAAAGGTGGGAAATTAAACAAGAATAAGTGTCAGTCCTTGCTGTTGCCTTTGCCAGCTAGTGCAAAACTGAAGATTGGGGTTTCAGTCAGGTTTCTGAAGCCCGAATGGCGAGCATTCTATGAGATTTTGGTCAGGTACGTATCGTGCGATGGACGATTTTCTCACCTACATTATTATCACCTAAGACTCTTATTAGCACTAAAAGGCTGTAAACTTAATCTACCGTTTTATCTTTGGAAAAGTCTAAAAAAAATGTTGCATTCAGTTCAAAGTTTCGATAATCCTGATAGAAGTCTATTTCATCATGGTTTAGTCAAAATTATAATACAACATCAGCTGTCTCTTAATGGAAAATCATGGGATGAATTTTTAATTGAATGTCAATTTGGGCCGACTCAATTTTGGCCAACCCCTTCCCCAAAGACCCGTAGGAAACGAAAGGCCACTGTAAAACCTGAAGTTAGTAATGTTCATGAGGCTGAATCAAAGGATAAAGGGCTTGAGGAAGTCAACCCACCTATAAATACCGATATCAGTGTTGATGGGGTCGGGAATGTAGCCCCCTGTTACTCTGAAGCTCCCTTTAATCAATCCCCATCTAATAAATGTTGTAGTACTCCTGAAAAAACAGAGGACAGGTTAACCAAAAATGAAGATGTTAACACTGTTGATCATAAAAATATTTCTGAGCTAAATACTCCTCATAAACATGGCAATGATTCTATGCATAAGCTAGAACAACTAGCGCAGGTATGCTGTGACAGAGGGGGGTTTGAATCAAAAAATCTTGTGTTCGTTCACACGAGAAGGGTTACTAGAAGCATGAACAATACACCTACAGCTTCTATTCCTATGACTACTCAACAAAGTACTCAACCAACAGTTATCCAGCTTGAGGACGACGTTCCATCGTCGGTTCCCGAAACTACTTGTATGGATGATCCTACTCTTATAAGGAGTAATAGTGCAAAATTGACCGAAGACATTACAGAGTCGGGCAGGACAGAAGTTGCTCCATTGTATATGGACACCTATGGTTCAGGTCCCGAGCCATCTTTCATGAGTTTTCCATCACCTGGTCAAGACATAGACCATCATGATTCTTCTCAAACGGATGACTCGTGTCATGATAAAAAGGAGGAAACCCTCCAACAGGTTCTGGACAGGGTATACAAGACTAAAATTATAGAACTGAAAACTGAACTTTAACAATGTCAAGCTAATGCAGCTTTGATGGAGGTGGAAAACAAGACGTTCAGGGAAGAATTGTTAAACTGGATTAACAGGTGGAAGGAAGTAAACAACAAAAAGAACCAATACAAAAGGGCAAAGAAATCAATGATAGGTACTAATCAACATCTTCTTGAACAAATAGAAAAACAAAAGTTAGTGATCATCAGGCTTAAATCCAAACAAGCCGAAGCCGGAAGAGTGGTTGATCTTCAAAATAGAACTTGATGATTATTTCCATTTTCAGATTACGTGATTTGTTTCTCTATCAACAGGTAATCAAAGTTTTTTTTGTGCATGCCTGCAAAATCGCAGATTTTACAGGCACACATTTAAATTATGGTTTCTTTTGTTATTTCTGTTATTATTGGTTTTTAAGATGCTTGTTGTTTGTTTAAAACAGGTGAGCATGTCATCGCTATCCTCTACAATTTCAGGACGTTTCTAATATTCTGGGTTTCAGTTGGAAGACGTGGATGTGTATTGAAGACTGGAGTTTCGAAACAGCCACGAATTTGCCAGTTCCTTTAAACCAGCAATTGTTTCAGGTTAGTTGTTTTTGTTGTTATCTGCTGGTAACAAGTGTCTGACAAAAGAGATTCGATACTTTTTGATAGTGATAGGACTCCTATAATCTTGCATATAGCATTTATAGTCAAACTGAATCAAAAGACTGATAGTATTATATAAGTTGGTAATTTTTATGAGATAAAGGGATGGAGTGACTGAAGCAAAAATACTCGAAATACTATTTTGATACTAGTTTTGTTCCTGGTTGAAGTTTTATCTTTGGGATGGGATGTGACTGAAAATCTCCAAGTTGATATCGTGATTGGTATTATTTTGGACACTCTTTATATTTCAGTATATGATCTTCTATCTTTAACATTAATACAATATACTTTGTTATGCTTGTGTTTATTAATCAGTATTTCACTTTGTCAAAGCAATATTGTATTTGAATTAGTATATTATTGTAACTAAATTTTTCAGTGTGTCTACTTTTCGGTGCTACTACTGAAAAATCAAGATATGATGATATATATATGTTTATGTCTGTTTGATTTCATTTGTATTGTCGCACTAATTTCATACTGAACATTATTTCTTATTCAAATATCTAATGTTGGTTATTAATTATTAATTGATTAGACATTTCAGAAAATTCGAAGTAATTATTTATTTCAGTTTCTCTGTCAAGTTATTTTATAGCAGAATGATTTAGTGTAGATGATCTAAGTATTTTTATTTAAATCTTACTCCTTATCTTTCTGTTTATCATATTATTAATTGATAATTAATATAATATTCAAAAATCGCTCTCAGCTGAGATAGTATAGTTAGGATAGTTAAGTTAGTGTTATCATAAGTATAGTTTATATTTAACAGTTGTTAAATAGTATTTGTATAATTCTTTTTAAGTAATATTAATAGTCTTTTATATTTAGAATATTAAATAAAAAATCTTCAAAAAATCGTAGACTTTCCTTACGAAAGCAATTACAGGACAACTTAGGTAGTTGAAAATAATTTTAGGGTTTCTTCAGATAGAGATAACATTAGGATAGATTTTTGCTGAATTTTAGTTTCTCCTTAAGAGGAAAATTCAGTTGGTATCAGGACCATAACCTGCGAGATTTTGCTATTCCAAACACACCGGACACTGCTTTAAGTTGATTGTGTGGGAAAAATCTCCTTGTTGGCCTAGGTTAGAAAATCAGGCCAACAAATGGCGCTAGAAGGAGGGCCTGTTAATGATTAATGGCAGGAAAAACTAATGAGAAATTTTCAACCAGCCAACATCCTCCAGAAATCAGCAGATCACCGTTTATAGAAACTGTTAGGAGCATCCTTGAATGTGATCATATCACATATCCACTTACTCCTGAACAAAGTACTCAAACTTTGGAAGAATCACTACTACATTTCGATTCAAAATCCGACGGTTTTTTCCGACGGCGCGTGGATTTTTTCTTTTAACCGTGCCAAAAATCAGAAAGATAATTTTTTTTTTTGAAATGGTGGGGATAAGCGTCTCTTAAGCGACACCTAGGCTTTCAAGCGTCGCTTAAGCGACGGATATCCTCCTAAGTGTCGCTTAAGTGACAGCAGTTAAATTGCCCATTTATTTAATAATTTCTTAAGCGTCGCTTAAGCGACGGCGCTTAAAATGCTCAATCATTTAATAATTTGTCGTAATTGGTTAATTATTTAAAATGGAAAGCGACGCTTAAGACATTATCCCACACACATTAAAATGGAAATCCTAGGTTCATTTTTCATATAAATAGATGTACGGCTAGGTTCATTATCTCACACACTGAGTCTCGCACTTATCTCTTGGATAAGAAGTGCGA
>LPNX010825743.1:384256-404969 GCA_001517045.1 Pseudotsuga menziesii | reverse complement strand
CAGATCTTGATCAAAACCGAAAGCGGCTCTTCATAAAAGCTCTGATACCATGTTAGGGTACACAGGGTACTCCCAAAGGACTGAACACCAAGAAAAACCACTTCACACAAATAGATCACAGATCAATACACCAATGTTTGTCACGTGGTTAAAACCCTCGAGAGGGAAACAGTCCACGGCCCCAACCAAATAGCTACTTGGAGCAATTTATTATGCAAAAAAAAGAAAGTTACATGAGCTTCTCATAATCGATCAACTAGCCAAGGACCCTCTATTCTCTTTAAATAGAGATCATAGACCAATCGGGTGTTAAGCCATGGATCAATGGTAGGTATGATCTAAGAGAAGTTGAACCGTCGGATCACTCTATGTCTAGAACATATCATGACCGTCGGATTAGAATATTTACAAATGCATACTAAAGAAACACACTTTTACCTAACGAATATATTACACAAGTTGATCTTAACTAACTCCTAAGTGTCTAAATATCCTAACAACCTCTTTGTTAACCTCACGAGTGGGAACTAGTCAATTAGGTAGGGGTCATTTCCATTTTTGCCGACAGGTCCTCTCAATGGCCATCTACTTCGAGGTTCCTGCGGTACACCTCACAATGAGTTTTAGGGATATGCCTAGGTACTTCCCATAGTTAAGTGGATAGGGGTTATTCCCTCATCCAAAATTCAATTGAAATGAACAATACAGATGCAAAGAAGAAGAACTAATGCAATAATTATAGCGTTAGGAAGCCACTATGAGACAAACTGGTAGAAATTCCACCCAACGAGCCCAAGAAAATGCTTTTCTAATGGAGACTCGACGATTATCATTTGCAAAATTAGAGACTTGACTCCCTATGCACCGTAATGTCTTGCAAAAATGATCTCTAGACCTAGAATTCAAAGAATTGCAAGTATTGCAACTATTTAGCATTGAATCATTTACTATTTCAAAGGTACCATTTTGTATGGAGGAGTTATGCTTTGTGAATCATTATTCCTTGGCTATAAGGGCACCTAATAGTTGATTCAATAATTAAAGAGTCATGTCACAAATATAAAGAGAAATACCCTGCTCCTACAACATTGCATCTTTAGAGAAGCCTTTAAAGGGTTGTATATTTGGCTTCTAGGTGATGATACCAGTTATTTGAAAGGTAGGACAACTGGTTAAGCATTTGTTAACAGAAAAAAAAATTGCAAGTGTTAAATGAGATACACAACTAAATTGACAAACCATCAAATATCAATTGATGGCTCATATAACTTCAAAATTCTGGATCATCTTGAGAAGATCTGAAAATGCATCAGTCAATTGACATTTTGCAATCATTTCACTTCGACTTCACTTGAAAAATCAATGCATCCTACATAACTAGCAGTAATATTGGCAATGCTGAGAAACACCTTCAAAATACCTCTCTCTGCACTAGTTATCCAGGAAGATGAGACCATCCACAGAAGCCAATCAAAATGACCATAACTTCCTTTACAATGATGGCATATACGGTTGCAGCCTTAATATTCTAAACAAGCAATCACATATCTCTGGTAGTAAGCATTCTACAAGGGAAGGGTAGTTGCACAGAAAATTGATTACTAAAATTTAGATAGATCTTGAAAAGTGTATGGCTCTCACTGTAACTGTTCAGGTATGTAGAAGTGTATGGCTGTTCACTGGAGTTGTTTCTTAATAGTTTATACTTCACTTAAGCAACTAATAAAACAAAATTCATGAACATAAAATTACACCAATGCACCAAAATAACTGTTAAAAGTCTCAAGCTGTAAAATGCTTACTTCAAAGTTATTCATAGAAAAAGGCATGCTACATTTACAGGTTGAGATAAAACAACAAGTAACATCATTAGAAACTACATAGATTGGAATGCATGTTCCTCCGCATAGCACCGATTGTCATTTTCTGCCAATCAATGAAGAGGTAACTTAAAATGCCAGCAGTACATCTGGAAATGCTAATCATTACAATATGGGATTTAGCTAAGAAACCATATGTGGATTCTTCATCCAAAGGCATCAAACACATTAATCCTCCAGCCATCAGTCTTGCAGCCTTGAACTAATCAACCATATCATTGAATACAACAAAGTAGAAATGTCAAGAGCATTTGTTAACAGAAAAAGAAAAAGAAAAAAAAAATTAAAAAATTTGCAAGTGTTAAATGAGATACACAACTAAATTGACAAACCATCAATTAAGATCAAAAATAATGGTGATATTCTGTAGATATTCAGCCACTGAAGTATCTTCTTCAGGTGAATCCATAGTTATCAATGTCTCTTCCCGATCATCAAAAACAAGAACAGCCATTGCACCAGCATTCTAAGCATTCCAAACTTTCAAAGCAAAATAAAAATCTGCAAAACAACATATGCCTCAATTAACCCAAATCAAAGAAATTAAAGAGGAAATCATCCAACGTTCAAAGATACCAATGTGTAAAAACTGAGAAATAAAAATATCCAATATTATAGAATCACAATTGCCAAAATCATTTAGGGTAAAATTCAAAATTGGAGTTATTATGGACAACATAAGTTTCTCTAAATTTTTGTTTAAACTTTAGAATAAAACATCATAATGAATCCTCTCAACTTTAGCATCCATAATCTAAAGGACAATCACCAAATTGGAAAACACTAGAAACTATTTCAGATCATGAGTAATTTCCCAAATTTCTTCCCAAAACATACAAATAAACATTTTTACTCAGAAATTTTTTGTCAAATCTTTTGCTCCATGTAAAATAGAAAAGAACGTGTCTCCAAATCTGATATAAGACAAAATAGACAAAAAAGTGATGATTTCTCCAAAGTGAGATTCATGGATAAAGTGCATGATCTATATAATGAAATGGTCCAAGAAGGATGTCATCATAATTTATTTCTTTCAAAACTTTAATTTATGGGACCTAAAGTCAGGGAAACTTAGAGGCTGAAGAATTGTTGACACAAATGCTTGAAGAAGTGTATTCTGTTGATGAAGCCTTTTTTGGTGGCCTTGTAAATGAACTATGTAATGTCAATGAGATAGAGAAGGCCTTTCAAATCTATCTTAAGATGATTGATGTTGGTTTCATCTTTTTGTAGCCAATGGTCCCTTTGATCTACTTCAGTGAGCATTCGTTGGACATTCATTATGAGGACTATCGACGCTCTAATTGTGCGATTATGAAAGATAAAAAAATCGAGTATGCTCTCCATATCCTTCATTATGTTTCTATAAGGGGTTACCCTATTGCCTATGCTATTTATAACACTCTTAATGGTAGCCTATGTAAGGCTGGTCAAGTTGAGAAAGCCCACATACTTCACAAGGTACTGTTAGACCAAGGACATCGACTAAGCAATACAATTTCTTCCATTTTGATTGATGGGATCTTGAGGACTAATAATATAGAACTAGCCTATGAGATTGCAAATGAAATTACCAAAAATTGCTTTACTCTAGTGGCTGCAAAATTTGAATGCATTGATCAATGCTATGTGCAAGGTTGATAGAGTGGAGCATGCAAGAGAGTATCTAGTGGAGATAAAAAGACCTTATATAGTTTCTATATCACATTCATTGGGGGTCTCTGCATGGTTGGGTATGGTGGATGAGGCGATATATCAACTAGAGAAAATTATTAGTAAGGGCCTCACCCACATATGCTATGTAGTCTTCACTCATCAAATCTTTCTGCAAATCTAAGAAAGTTGAAGTTGCTACCCAGATATTGAACCAAATGCTTAGGGAATGCATGTTCTAAGTTCCAGAAGTTTTATCTATGTCGTGCATCATCTTGGAAAGTTGGGAAGAAAGTTTGAGGAATCAAAATTTCACTAGGAAATTCTAGAATGTAGATTTACTATACGTAAGTATACTATGAAGTAATGTCTTCTCCATTTCAAGATGGTGAAGTGGGAAAATCATTACAATTACTAGACAAAGTAATTAGGAGAGACTGTATATCTGACTTTTTGACATATGGTCTTTCATAAAACAACTTTTCTCCAAGGGAAAAGTTGATTAGGCACCCAAGTGTTTGGATGACATAAACCAAAGATATCCAACACCAAGTATTAGATTATGAGAATTTCAAAATAGTCAAATTTATTATTTTTCCCAAGAGATTACTCTTGCAAGATGGAATCGAGATGACTCTGCTTTGGAAGAAAGTATTGAACCAAGACCATTGTCAAAATACTTTTCTTAGTTTGGTCGCATGAAAATATCCCTTCATAAGTTATATTTTTTTTCTTATAAAGGGTTATAATCTTGTCAGCCAGTCTTTTAGGGTTCTTCCTACAAACAGAGTCTAAATTTTTAATTTTGCTTGTGCAAGTTGTTTAGGCGACCTACAAAAGTTGGGAATGGTGTTTGCATTCAACAAAATGGTCAGATATGGATCCCATCTCTATGTGCTTCTCAAAACTAACCGTTTCTTCTAGAATGTTGTTTCATGTGTCCTCCAAGATGCATTTAATATACAAAGCAGTTGTTATGTACATTGTAATCTCTACTCTCTGAAATACAAATTCTTACAAGAATGTATTAGAGTTCTTGTGAAATATAAAAACTTGGATACATGCAAATCCGGAAGAAAATTTAAATACCTTTAGAAGCATATGCATCGATCAAAACTAGGAGCTATTAATTAAAGGTATTGAATCACTCAGAGAAAGAGTATATCAACAGTAGAACAATGAATAATAAGAACCATGAAAGCAGCATGCATTCACCCCTATACTTACAATTTCAACCTTAGACTGAATACAAAATTGAGTTAAATACATCATTATATATTAGACCAGAGTAAGCACTATTGACTGATGATTAAAATTAAAACCAACTTAATTAAAACTCTTCATTAGTTGCCACTATTTGCATCCATAGGCATGAGTTCTAGTGTTCACAGTTCCTGTGGATCATCAATGCATGTGGTAAGAAAATAATCTCTAGAATAGGTACAAACAGCTAGAATTAGAATATGATAAAAAAATAATCAGTAAGAAGTTAAGAACATCACTCTCCAAAGTAGCATTGACTTGGGAAAACTAGATTATCACCTTTGACCTTTATCATTGTAAGTACAACAAAATTCTCCACATCTCTTACCATGAGTAAACACATTCCCCACAGCCCAATGATGGACTGTAAGGGGAGCATGATCTGACACAAAACATAATGAGGGATCCTATAAAACATATTTGGGTTAACTAAAATCATACTAACCAAAGAAGATGATGCTTGGTTGCAAATGTTAAATTAATGTTAGTTTAATCTGGTACTAATGGACTAGTATGAAAAGGAAAAAGCCAAAATGAGAATCTCTCCAAACTTAAATCTAGTCGCCTATTGCCTTTTAATGTGACACACCATTTGCAAATTTACCATCAACCAATAGATTTCCATTCACAATTTTCAAACTTAAATCTAGTCGTCTATTACCTTTTAATGTGACACACCATTTGCAAATTTACCATCGACCAATAGATTTCCATTCAAAATTTTCAGATTGCACCCTATGATTGAATCTTTTCCCACCTGTTGATGAATTAAGAGTCTGAAAATCTTTGTTTCGTTAATTCGTTTATACTCCAAAATCAGTACTGAATAAAAAATCCATGCCAAGATTTTGAAGCCATTGCAAGAATATTGACATTTCATGTAAATGTACTTGTGACCTATTGGACTCAGTTACATAGGAAAGCCAATGAAGAACAGAGCATCAATCTGTGAAAATGACTATAAACCAAACCCATGAAATATTGATACACCTAGAACATATTGTAAACAGACTCCCCTTCTGCCTAAAAAAGAAAAAAGAATAATAGCATGCTTGCATGGCCTTGGCACATGTGATCAAATAACTACCAACCTGTTAGGATCCTTTAAATATCATACATCATGACATATCTTAGTAAAAGAGCATGAAAGTTTTAAACAATGATTAGTGCTATGTGCTTGAGATGATTGCCTATTGCTTTGTAAATTCCATCTTTTTAAAACAGTGAAGTATATTCAAATGTGTGAACTTCTAATTTTAATCAGGGATTATATCTTCCATCTGCTTTTTTACATTATTATGTAAATTTTTGGCATCTCTCTAATTGAATATTAAATGTAGGTTTGTTTCTTTTTCCGCACCTTGTATAAGTCTATATATAAATGAAAAGAGATATTCTTGTACAGCTCCTAAGATGTAGGAAAGGCAGGGGAGTTCATTGTATGTCTTTCTTTTATTTCGCAGGTAAAGTATTTGAGATTGGTTCAACTGGCATTAGCAACCTGAAAGGACATAGTGAACGGTGAACCCAATGTTTAAATGATTTTGTGTTTTTATATGGGAACATGTCCTTGGTGGTGGGTAATGTCAAGGTTGTCAATGCTTGCGATAAATGGTTCTGGTAACTGCGCTGGCGCCAATGGGCTTTCTCTTCCTGCCCTTGTCTTGTTCATTTTGTGAAAAAGCATTGTACCATATATCACGTTCATTGATTTTCTCCAATGGGCTCCTACAGAAATAGATGTTTGAGTTTACTTACATATTTCATATTTGTATTATTCACATTAAGACTGGATGTGTACTTGAAGGTGGAAAACCTCCATTAAATATGTTTTTGTACATCTTGTAGTAAGTTTATAACATATGGCTACACCTACACTAAGGGGTAATTTTAGAGAGGTCATTGAAGTTCATTACTCTTGAACTTGAGCTTCTTATTGCTAAATTAAGGATTTTGTAAGTTCAAGTTCATTAATATTGAATATTAATTCTGGTATTTGTGCTAGATTGAGGCTATTGAAATTTATTAACATTGAATAATCAGCCCTGTATTGGCATCAAATGGGCATGTGTTTTTTACTTCAAAATCACTTGTATCAGCTGTTAGCATTGAACTTGACCTTTCAGTTGGAAGTAATTAACCTGAGTGATCAATTTTTCCTGCTTCGTTGCAAGCTATCTTCTTATTAACAAGTAATAAAATATCTGTTTCATTTGTTAGACTAATTAATTTGTATGTTGGATATCCATGTATTTGTGTAATTTTAGCTCCATAGCTCTTTAAATTGTTGTGGTCTCTCTTCTAAAATAGGCACCAAGGGGATCAACTCCTGAACATCATTTCAATCTTACATGATATCAGGAGTCAAGTAGGTATTATCATGGCGCTGGTAACAATTTTTGTAGAAGTGAAAGATGGCTCCATGACTACTAAGATTGATTTTTGCACAGAGAAGAGCCAGGTGGTCTACAGCTCAGCACTGGGGAGAGGTAATGTAAGGTAATGTTATAAAAAATAAAAAGTAAAAAAAAAATTCAAAACCAAATGAAAATAATTATTTACTTAAAAAAAATGTAATAAAAAAATACATGTCTACTCATAAAATAAAAATTTAAAAGCAAATGAAAATAATAATAATAATTCATGTCAGCCTTATAAAATAAAAACACCAAATAAAAGCACCAAGAGGGATCAAATATCTCCTATGTAAATTTTTTCTCAAGGTTTTACATAAAATATAGAACCATGTTTCCCATTTCCAATATGAAAAGTGCTGAAGGACCCACCTTTTAGCAGGCAAGAGTTTGAATGCAGGAGGAGATGGAAAATCAGAATAAGTGAAGCTCCAAGGCTATAGGACGGAAGGAACTGACATAAGGAACCAACTGCTGCGAGATATTCTTTTATGACAGCTAGTGCCATATATACTTTTGTGAGGCTTCCGATAGTTGTGGATTCGCCAAGGTTACCGGCACTAACTGTATCCTGCCCACACCAACTTGTGATCTTCCACTTTCGTCCCAATGGCACCCAACTAGTCTCTAAACTCTGTGATCTTGGCCAAAAACTAAAGTGTTCGCCCAATTTTATTCCCATAAACAGTTGAAACTAAAGTGTTCACCCAAAATATTAAGAACTAAATCAAAATGTTACAAGGAACTAAATCACAGGATACTCAACTTTTAGGCCATATGCCATGTGTCCTAAATGAAAAATGCCCTTATTATGGCCCTATGTCCCAACATTGGCCAATGGGTAATGTCCCTTGTTTTGGCATTGGTCAATTTTTTTCAAAGCCTCAATACTTGAATATTAATGTGTTGATTCTATAGCTAATCACTTTTAGGGATATTGATCCTCTTGAAGGGGTCATCTGTTACACAAGCCATATCAATATAAAGAATATATAAGTTGTACGAGGGAGGAGAACATAGTGATATTGCTGTTACTAATAAGTTAAATCCATTGTGTGTGTGTGTGTGTATATATATATATATATATTCACACAGCATAGCTAGGGTGTTACCCTAACTGCTAAGATTTCTTCCCACACTTGCTTCTTAATTGATCTACGAATCCTTTATATGGTGGTTTCCAACTTTCCACCTAGTTGCACAATCACCTGAATAATATGAATAGATATTTTTTACTACACAGATTGAATAGATGAGCAGTCCAAATCTACCCCTAATGAATTCATTCAACCAGAAAGGTTAAGCACCCATATGTATGTCAATGACCAACCGATTCATTCTTGAACCACATAAATCACATTAGTTTTTGGCAAATATTTCCTTCCAAGCCCAATGTTCTTCCATTTTTTGTTCACCAAGATTGTATCCCTGACTACTACTTGCTCTAGGTATCTTGTCCCGCATCTAGGTATTGAGCACTCTAGTGAGACTGTGTAAGGAAATCTATCCAGTCAATATTTTAAATGTTAGATATTACTTGTCCCAGATCTAAGTATTTAAAACCATAGCTAGTGTGAGACCCCCTTGATGTGTGGAGATTTGTTTCTCTACTTCTCTTCACAGAATGTAGATTACATTGGGGAGATTCCAGATTTTTGCCATTGAATATCATTGTGGATTTTCCCATCTCAATGGATTAACTATGGGGTATCTCAATCATTCTGGGCAGAGACACTCCAGGAATCTAGTGAAAGGGTTCAAGGCCTCCTCTATGTCTGTAGGGGTTCTTTCCCTTTGACCATTCGTAATGGGATTCTCAAACAATAAGATCCCTTGTAACCTACCTTTTGTTGTAGAGAAACTCATGAAAACCAGTGGTTTCTTTATATCCAAATTATGTTCAAGAATAATATTATTATTTGATGGATAAGAAATTAGTTTGCAAATTTATCAGCTAACGGTCCTCAATAAAAGATCTCTTTTGTTGTAAAAAAAACTAATTAAAATCAGTGGTTTCTTTAAATCTTTGTACAAGGGATTTTCATCCTGGAATTTCTTGAGCCCTCGGATAGACCCCATCTTATGAAAAACGACCCCTAGACAAGGGATGCTCACCCTGGGAAAACAAATATCGCTCTTATTGTGGAGAAACTAATGAAAACCAGAGGTTTCTTCAGTCCAAACTATGTTCTAGAAGAATATTATTATTTCGTGGCTAAGAGATCAATTTGCAAATTTATCTGCTTATGGCACTTGATCAAATATATGCAACAATGGGTTTTAAAGTCTTGGAAATATTCTCTTACATATGTTGTGGTTATCCACCCTTGGATAAGGTAATTTCATCCTAAAATCTCGAGCCCTCGTATAGAGCCCGTATCATGAAAAAGGGCCCTTGGTTTTGGGGTAGTGTGGATCGGTTTATCAGACCTTGTCGATTGAGCTTTGATTCGCATTTGAAATCCCTGTCAGCAATGAACATATGGGTACGGCTTCCCAGCCTTCCAGAATAGAGGCATGCCAAATATTTGGAAGCCATTGGGAACTTTAATTGGAGATTTATATCCATCGTTTCCAGAATGACAAGTTTTCCGAGATATCATATGCAATGGTTTTTGTTCGGTTAGGCTGAAGATGGGTGTTTGTCTTAGAAAACAAAGGAGATTGATGAAATCAATAATTAGATTTCAAGCGGGTATCTTTCTAATGTCGCGCATTCTTTGAGGATGGCCATTTCATAGATCTAAATGACCCTCAAAGCCTCAAAAGCATTCCTAGTGTTTTATTAAGTGTCTTCATACAAGATTGAATAAGCTGCTTGTACCTGATACTCTAATAGTGATGTTGAAAGCCATTAAAACTAGAGTTTGTAAACTAAAAAACAACAAAATAATTGAAAGATAAGCAAAAATGAAAGGAAAAAAAAGGTTTAGTGAATAATACGCTTTGATGAGATTAATGTCGCCCTGTAGTGTCTCGTTCATTTTATTTTTTTTCTGCAAGAATTTGGGGGAAAATCCGTCCTAGGATTAAAGCTCGCTACCTCCACCAAAGTGATATCGATAATTGTTTTGCATTTATATCTGTATGGAATTTCGTGACTGGCTCTTCGTGCTCTAATAGTTGATACGTTGATCCACTACGAAATAATTCAACTCGTTCATAGTTGAAGGGTCAACCACTACGAAATAATTCAACTCGTTCATAGTAAAGGTAACTAACTTACACTAGCATAGATCTACGTTTAATCTTATATATTAAAATAATTTTTAAAATAAATCTACTATATTATAATTAATTTTAAAATAAAGAACTTTTATATGATTTTAAAAATAAAATTAAAGTAATTTGTATCTTTTAATTATCATTTTTTAATTGAAACCATAATTCGTAGCTAAATGTTTAATCTCATATATTTAAAATATTTTTAAAATAAATTTTATATACTTAATTTATTTTTAAAATAAAATGAAGAATTTTTATCTGTTTTTTAACATAATTTTTATCTTTTAATTCAAATAATAACTAAGTGGTTTATCTATATGTATCTAAATTTTTCATGGTTAATAAGTCTATAACAAAAAAACTACTTCAAAATGGGGTTAAAGTAGCATAGATCTATTTTAAAACCAGATTTATCAAGCACCGAGAGGGATCCAGTTTCTTGAGATTTACATTTTTTTACCATTTGGATCCGTGGAAAGCACCTCGCTTCTCTCGGTGCAACAATTTGGTTTAAAAGGTGAAAAAATATTGTTAATGTTTTTGGTTAAAATTTTGCAAAATAGAAGTTGGTGAAATTGTGGTGTTGACTTGTAACTCAGTTGATTGGTGCTTTCGAATCCAAGACCAAAGTAGTCAATGTCAAAGGTTCAATAATCTAGGTCTTCCAAGGTTAGGATCCCAAAACTGGAGCTGACATGGTGAGGCCCCTTCAGGTGGGCCCCTGAGAATTCCATTCGAAAGGTATGGTCTTCATTCCTAGAATTCCATTCTGAAGGTTCTAGGACACCTTCATAATTATCAAAACACTTAATGGAACCAACATCCTAAATTATAGGCTTGTGGTACCCTCAATAGGCCATGTTTGGTTGTTGGATGAAACCTACTTAGTTCTAGATGTCTACAAGATTCCTTTGGAGCCTAAGGCTTAGGTCTCTTCCACTAACCATGTCCAAGGCCCTAATGCCACAATATCCAAACACAACAATATAGATACCACTCCAAAATATTGCATGGTACTTTGACGCAATGTTCATAGCTTTGAATGCCATGACAAATTCTTTAGGGCCAAAGGCATGGTATTCTTTCATGGAACATCATTCCCAAGGCCTTCAGACACCTACATACTACTCAAAAAAACTTTTTGTCCTTGACACCCTAAATCATAGGCTAATAATACATTGAAGCGGTCATGTGTGGTTGGTGGAGCCCACCTCCTTACCCTTAGATGGTAGAAGATTCCTTTGTGGATTGAGGATCAAGTGTCCTTTGTTGACCATGTCCAAGGCCCCAAGGAAAAAAACCTAGATACATAGTTCCATTGATACCCCTACAAAGTTATGCATCATTCCTTGACACATTGTTCATGGCTCTAAATTCCATGAGAATTGATTTAGGGCCAAACACATAGTCTTCTTCCATAGAATATAATTCCCAAGGACTTGACACAAGTATATATTACTCAAAATCACATAATTGTACTAACATCCTCAATCATAAGACAATGCTAGAAGCTTCCTTTAGGTACCTATGTTTAGGTCTCTTTTATCCCTTGCAAAGTCATGTGTGGTTATTCAAGGAATTTTTCATGGCTATGGAATCCTCAATGATTTCTTTAATGCCAAAAGCATGCCCTTCCTCCCTAGAATAGTCATGGAAGTTGCTTGATATGCACTTCTACTTCACTGATGAAGTATGTCTAGTCAATGGAGAAAACGTCTTGCCATAATCAACTCCCTCTTCTTGAAAGAAACCATGAACCTTGCTTTGTATTTCTCGGTGTTGTCATCTACTGCATGTTGATCTTGTATATCCTCTTGGAAGATGTATTTCTTGATGTTTTCATCTACTACATGTTGATCGATTCCCTCTTTTTGTTATAGTATAAGTATATATAATAAACTTGGATCGAGGACGTTGGCTGAGAAGAGTTATGCACATCGTGAGTCAGGTGGGTGGTGACATCAGATGAAACATTTACCTGGCCACTAATGCATAAATTAGGAGATTTAACTTGATAGTGATAAAGAGATATCGTCACTGAATTATACGTATCATATTCTGCAAGGTCAATCCTGTAAGAGGTCGAGGAATCAAAATATTTACCTGAAACTTCGAGATGGGGTTGGGCCTCTACCTTTACTACATATGGATCTAAGACTGGTTCTGGTTCAACACCCCAATTTAATTATAATTGAGTCTTTTATTGGTTAAAATATTGTTCTTGGTGCTTCCACTGGTTCAATTATTATTAGATCGACAAGTACTGATAGGACGTTTAAAGGAACTAACCCTGGTGACGCTATGTTGACTAGTGCAGTTCCTAGTTCGATAGTCATAGATCATGATAGTTATATTGAAGTTAGAAAAGCACCTCAGTATGGGACTTGAGACTCTTACATTAAAGGATCAACAACTAGCTATGATTCTTCTAGGTATCAAGATGGTACTCGTTCTAGTACCTAATTCGTAATTGACGTAATTAAGAACCTAATTTTCCTAAATTCGTATGCATTTAGTGGTTTGCTTCAATGGTGCAGTGGGGATAAAGATGGTGAAGAGAAAATTCGCGCAATTGCTTTGTTGGATCTCTAAAGATCGAGGTGCATGGAACCAATATTACTAATAGAAGGTAGACAATTTACAAAATTTACACTTCATTAATGTCAAAATTGCAATTTTCCATGACACAATTAAAAATGACTAACATAAATGACTAATTCATATTCTTCTAGCTAGTCATTTTTTATGTCATGACTAAATTGATCATTTATGTTAGTCATTTTTAACTCTGTCACTTATTATCTAGTCATATTTGTTAACTGGTGATTAAATTAGTCGTTAATTTTAGTCGTTTATAGTTTGGTCAATCAAAATTGCTCATATTTAGTAGTAAATCACTTGAAAAAACTGTGGTGACTAGAATTTTTAGTCACCTAGTAGCTAATTCCTCATTTTGTACTAGTGACCTATTCAACTTCTTTTCAAAAAAGTGTCTATGCCTCCTCAATCTTCTATGCTAAAATGAATTATTCTTGTGCATATCATGTAGATGAGAGTTGATCAATATCTCTGTAGTGATCATCAAACATCTTCACTGCAAATAATTGTGCCCCAACACTCTCTTTCTCCCCATGATCCCTAACTATACCTTCTCTCTCTCTAACCCCACCTCTTTGTCTCTCTAACCCCCCTCTATACCTCCCTCTCTCTGAAACCCTTTGTCTGTCTGACTATTGAACCTTTGTGGTGTCATTGATGTCAAAGGATAAAATCAACAAGCCTAATGATGTCATGGATAAACCAACAAGGTCTATGTTGTTATTGATGTCAAAGGAAAATGAAAGGTTGAATTTAAACACCAAATCTGATGAAGAAATAATGTGTTCCAGTAAAATAGATAGAAGTACATATAAAAATTGTGGAAGTCTAGAAAGTGTGAATATCCCACTACAACATGGGATGTATGTGCACATGTAAAAACATTTAAAAGTAAGTTAGAAGAAGAATACTAAATTCAAGGATGTGTGCAAATACCACTATGATATGGGACTTATGTAAAAATTTAGAAGAACAATATGAAAGTCAAGGATGTGCGCAAATACCACTAACATACAAACTTGTGTGTGAAAATACCACAAAGACAATGGCATATGTGCACAAAACCTCACAATGTTGAATTACAAAAAGTTGCATGCCAACACAAAAGACAACTTGATCAAGAATAAAAAAAGTTGGGGCATTAATGAGTGGACACATTTCTTATACTAGAAAGAGTATATATAAGCAAGAGATAGATTTGTTGAAGCAAGCTTGAAGAAGAAGAAGATATGATTGTTGAATTTTTTCAATCTTTGTAATTCTTGGGGTAGATCAATGACTCATTGATGATAGAAAGAAGACAATGCAAGAGAGCCACATTACGCAAATACAATGAAGATAATCAGAAAGTGCACGAATCGAGAGAATATCTCATATCAATATGTGCAATTATAACACACTATATTATTGACTTAGAGTACAAGATCATAGATGTGATAAATTGTGTGCGAAAAGACAGATTTCTGAAGTTTGTAACACTAAACAACTCATAAATGCATATTGCAGATTGTGGAAGTAACTCAGTTTTCACATATGTCTAAAGATTGGATGATTTAGTGAACTAAATAAATCACAGATATTGTCACACATCGTAGATAGAGTGACTAATTGTTGTGACATAGATATAAGAAATAAAAACACAGTTCAGTGAGGTTGTAGTAGTTGTTGATAAGAAATATCACAGATCGTAGATCAAGTTCCAGAAAATTTTGATACTCAGCTATTTCATTTTAGGGAGGCGGGAAGGGGCAAGGATAACGGATTTGGTGCTTCCTTCTAGTAGTAGCTAGTAAAACAATTATGGATTTAGTGCTTCCTTCTAGTTGGTGCTGGTAAATACAATTGGGAGTTGGTTCTTCCATTCATTTGTAGCAGAAGAAACAATTGGAGATCATAGTATTCAATAGGTTGGTGCCTGATTAGTGCAAGTTGGAGCTTACACAAAGAGACAATCATCTATTCAGATTAGTGCTTGAAGTTCATGATTTGGTGCATTCCCATATCAAATTATTTACAGTTTGGGGCATGTAATCAATAGGTTGATGCTTCTAGGTAAAGTTAGAGCCTAAGTGAGTTGGTGCTCACAATTAAAGATTGTCGTCTCCCATTGATGTAATCAATATTTGTACACACACACATATGTATCTTTCATATTTTTGTGTGCAACTATGTTTATTACTGTTTCAGTAGAAAAATTTTAAGTGGTGAAAATTTGTAAAAGTGAAATAATTGGAAATTTGTGTTATATATTGATCCATCCCCCCTCAAAGTATATAATAGAAACAAAAAAATTTGTATCATAGCGGGTGTCTTAAGTAATAGTTTAACATCTGGAAGATAGATCCAACATAGAAATGGACAAATAGGAAATACTCCTTATGACCATGGAAGATGTTTTAAAAAATGAAGAATTGGGAGATGAAGAAGTGGATGAAGGAGACCTTAAAGGGGAACTAATAAATGCTTTGAAATAATTAGAAAAATCTAGAAAGAAAAATCATGTTTTAAATGAGCAACTTTTAAAACATAAGGAACATGATGAGGAAACGACCAAGTCAAAAATGGATAAAATGGAATAGAAAAAATAAAATGAGGAAATATGTGATAAATGAAGTCCAAAGTCACTTTTCTAAAAGGAGAAATGCACAAGGAAAATGACTAGCTGAACCTCCAGCGAAAGTATAGAAACACTACCAGGTCTCTAGAAGAAGATTAAAGACAACTTTTAGAGAAGATGACAATAAGTTGCAGAGACTCAAATCTACCAAGACTTGATTCAAAACTAAGGAGCTACGTATATTCAATCAAAGATTCTTTTTCAAGAAGTGGTCAGAAATGTGAAAAGAAGAAACCCTCCCTTCAAACATTGGCTCTGCACAACCAGGAAACTCTCACATTACAAGGTACCAAACACTTTTCATAAGAAACTGTTATTTCTGCAATATTTTTTTCCACAAAGTAGTAAACTGCAAATCCCATATGAAGGATTGTTTCGAAAAGAATAGATCCTATTGTAGAAGGAATAATATTAAAATATTGACAAAAGGTCCAAGGAAGATTTAAATTCCTTCAACCCCTTAAGTGCGAATTGTGAATGTCAAAAATGCAGCAATCATGGGCATATGACTGAGGATTGTGAAAAATATTCTTCATTTCCCAAATTAGGTGAAAATATTCATGATAAAAGAAGCTCTGCAATAATATGGAAAAAATAGTTTGATCAATCGATTCATGAAGGATGCAATTTGGAGCTACAAGCATAGGAAAAAAGAGGTCAATGGTATATTGGAAGTGGATGTTCCAAGCACATGATAGGAAATAAATAAAATTTATTAATGTTAAACAAGAAAATGGAGGAAATGTCTATTTTGGAAACAATGGATCAACCAAAATTATTGGAAATGGCATGGTTAGTATTGGAAACGGTAAAACCTAAGTAGAAAACGTTTTGTTAGTTGAGAATATGAAGAATAATCTCCTTAGTGTGATTCAAATGTGTGATCAAGGACATACATTCACTTTTGACTCAAAGAATTGAAAAATAAAAGACAAATATATTGGCAGTTTAGTGGCAACTACATCCAAAACCTCAAACAGTGTCTACTTTTGGATGAAAAGGAAGAAAAGTGTTGTATGGAGAGAATATATAAAATATTGCTTTGACACAAACGAATGGGTCATAAAAAAGTTGACAACATTGGAAATATCAATAAAGAACAAGCTATGAGAGATATCCCAAAGATCACAAATCCCATACAATATGTTTGTAAACATTGTCAACATGGAAAACAAACAAGGGTAAGTTATAAAATAAAGGAATATACTACGACGAAACCATTGGAATTAGTCCATAATTATATGTGTGGACCCACAAGAAACAAAGGGATAAAAAGTAAATTTTATTTCATGCTCTTCATGGGTGACTTCACTCTAATGACATGGGTCTTCTTCCTCAAGAAAAAATTAGAAAACTTTGAACTCTTTAAAATATTTAAGGAATTAGTTTAAAATGAAATTGATCTAAAAACAAATGTATTTAAGATCATCTAATGAATGAGAATACACCTAAAATGATTTTGAGTATTTTTGTGAAAGATATGGAATTAGAAGACAGTTTTTAGCAGCCAGAAGCCCACAGCAAAATGGAGTTATAAAAAGGAAAAATAGAACAGTTCAGGAAATGGTCAGGACCATGTTAAATGATTCCAAACTATCTAACATTTTCTAGATGTAGGTTATTCACATTGTCGTTCATATTCTAAATAGGGGGGGAATCGGGTTTGGAAGCAACATGAATCCATATGAACTCTGGAAGGGAATACCATCTATTGTCAAACATTTTTTAATATTCAGAAGTAAATGCTACATAAGAAGAAATGACGAGAATCTTGGAAAAATTCATTGAAGATATGATGAAGGAATATTTTTTGGGTATGTGACTAGAAGCAAACCATAAAAATTTTGCAATCTAAGGCTAAATAATATTATAGAAATCATAGATGTAAGAGTAGATGAATATTTCAAGTACAGGGAAATAGATGATGATGATGATAAGCCATATATGAACAACCATTATAAGTTTTAGAAAATGAAGAAGGGTTGACAAAACAACAAGAGAAGATGTTTCAAGAAGAAAGAAAGAAATAAAATCAACCTGATACAAAACCTCCTTCCAGGTTCATTCAAAAGAATTTCAAAAGACCTTATTATAGGAGATAGAAATGTTTATGTAGGAAGAAGAAGAAGATACTTAACTAATGGTACTGAACAAGTGTATTTCTATTTGTTGTCTCAATTAGAACCAAGTTGTTTCAATGAACCCAAAAATGATGAACATTGGATCAAGACCATGGAAGAAGAATTGAATCAGATTGAGAAGAATCGAATCAAATTGAGAAGAATATGACTTGGGAACTTGTTCCAAGGCCCAAAGACAAAAATTTCATAGGAACAAAATGGGTCTTTAGAAACAAATTGAAAGAGTAAGGACAAGTTGTCAAAAACAAGGAAATATTAGTATGCAAAGGGTATGCACAAGTGGAAGGAATAGAATTTGAAGAAACCTTTTCCCCAATAGCTCGAATGGAAGGGATCATAATTTTTCTTTCCCATTCCTGCTCCAAGAACATCACGGTGTATCAAATGGACATCAAATTAGCCTTAGAATGGAACCAGTGATCTTGGATTATGGTATCCTTGCAACAATAATATGAGTTTGATGAAATGAAAATTGGGAAGGAAGCATCGATGATAGAAAATGTACAAGTGAAGAATCCTTCTTTATGGGAATTTGCTTAGTCTCCTAGTTAATTAAAAAACAATCCTCAATGTCTTTATCTAAAATAGAAGAAAAATATATTGTTGCAGTAGCTTGTTGTGCGCAAATTCTATGGATGAAGTAGACCCTAAAAGATGTCGAAATAGAATGTGATAAACCTATATCAATCTTCTATGACAACATAATCCCAATCAATACCTCAAAAAAACCGGTAATGAATTCTAAAACCAAACCCATTCCCATAAAATATCATTTTGTAAGAGAACAACTTGTTGAAAATATAGTCACAATTGGAATATGTGGATACAAAGGAACAAATTGCAAACATATTCACAAATCCACTTCCTAGAGAGACGTTTGAGCATATGAGATGAAAACTATAAATCGTTTATGCTCCTAAATAATTTGTGACAAGGAATAATGGCATTGTTTAGAGTACATGACGCAGAAATGGATTATTTGCGACATAATAGTGGATCTAGAACACAAAAGCAAGACAAAGAGGAAGTAATAAGCAGTAATCGTAGGGGAGTTAAGAGAATCCCTTTGACATTAATGTGAAAGGGGGAGAATAAGAGATAAGAAAATAAAATGAGAAAATGGACAATTGAAACAGAAATATGGATATGCACAAAGGAATGGAGAAAAGAATTGAAGGCATAAACACAGAGGGAGCATTTTGTGCACATAAGAATAGCTCATTTTCAAGGGAAGATCGTGTAAAGTTGGTGTTGACATAAATGCAAAAGGAGTTATTATTGAACCTATGTGTTGTCATTGATGTCAAAGGATAAAAGAAACAAGGCTAATGATGTCACTGATAAACTAATAAGGTATGTTTTGTTATTGATGTCAAAGGAAAATGAAGGGTTGAAGTCATACACCAAATTGATTGAAGAAAGAATGTGTTATAGTAAAATATATAGAAGTACATATAGAAAATGTGTAATTCTAGAAAGTGTGAAGATCCCACTACAACATGGGATATATGTGCACATATAACAATCTTGAAAAGGGAGTTAGAAGAAGAATATGAAAGTCAAGAATGTGCGCAAATACCACTATGATGCAGGACTTATGTAAGAAGTTAGAATAAGAATATGAAAGTCAAGGATGTGTGTAAATACCATTAAGATATGGACTTGTGTGTGAAAATTCCATAAAGGAAATGGCATATATTCGTAAAACCTCACAATGTTGAATTACGAAAAGTTACACACCAACGCAAAAGACAACTTGATCAAGAAGAAAACAGGTTGGGGAATCAACGAGTGGACACGCCTATTCTACTAGAAATAGTATAAATAAGAAATAGATAGATTTTTTGAAGCAATATTCAAAGATATGAAGATCGAATTGTTGAATTTGCAAATGTCGTAATTCTTGGGGTAGATCAATGGATCATTGATGAAAGAAAGAAGATAATGCAGGAGAGAAATATTCCTCAAATACAGTTATGATAATCCAAAAGTGCACAAATCAGAAGAATACACCCATATTAGAATGTGCGATGATAACTTAGTTATTGACTCAGAGTGCAAGATCACAAATGTGATAAAGTGTGTGCAGAAACGTAGATGCCTGAAGTTCGTAGCATTGAACAACGTAAAAACACAAATCGCAGATTGTGGAAGTAACTCAGTGTTTGCATATATGTGAATATTGTATGATGCAGTGAATTGAATAAATCATAGATAATGTCACACATCACAGATAGAGTGATTCACTATTGTGATGTAGATATCAGAAAGAAAAATGCAGTTTAGTGAGGTTGCAATAGTTGTTGATAACAAATATCGCATATCACAGATCAGAGTCCAGAAATTTTGATAAACAACTATTTCATTTCAAGTAGGCATGAAGTGGCAAAGAAAAGGGATTTGGTGCTTCCTTCTAGTAGTAGTTGGTAAAACAATCGGGGAGTTAGTGCTTCCTTCCGGTCGAAGCTAGTAAATACAATTACAAGTTGGTGCTTCCATTCAGTTACAACTAAAGAAACAATTGGATATCACATTCATCAATAGGTTGGTGTCTAATTACTCAAATTTGGAGCTTGCGCAAAGAAACAGACATTAGAGTTGGTTCTAGAATTTCGTGAGTTGGTGCTTGCACAAATCAAAGTATTTATAGGTCAAATTCTGTAGTCAACGTGTTGATGCTTGTGGGTATTTCATATTTTTGTGCGCAACTATGTTTATTATTATTTCAGCATAAAAGTTTTAAGTAGTGAAAATGTGTTAAAGTGAAATAATTTGAAAGATGATCTATAGAGTGATTCACCCGCCCTCTCGGTATATGAGATAAATACAACACTTACCCTAAAAATTAACCCCCCTCTCTCCATATCCCCCCTCCTACACGCCCTACCCATAACCACCCACTTCACCTCTTTATGTCTCTCT
>LPNX010825743.1:359191-373879 GCA_001517045.1 Pseudotsuga menziesii | reverse complement strand
CTACTCCTCCACCTACCCCTATCCCCCACCCCGCTCTCTCTCCCCCAACCCCTAATCCTCCCAACCCCTTCTCAACTCTTCTGAAGGTAAATTCATTAGTATTAATATCACGTTATCGGTTTAACGCAACAAACCGCATGTACATTTTATAAATAAACATTGTATATGCTTTTTGTAAAGGAAAACACACGCGTGTTTTTTAACGTGACATTTTTTTTAGGCAAGAAAGGAAATTTAAATTTAAAAGGAACGTGCTTGCATTCCTTACCACTAAACTGAGCCTCCTCATAAGTTCATGTGCCTTCCCTCTTCCTATGTGTTTTCTTTCAAGTTAGCTTTGGCTTAACCAAACCTGTACTATTTTCTCTTGATTGGGAATTTCATCTATTTTATCAATAAGATTGTATTTTACCACTCGTTATAGTATGCCACACACAATCCTTTTTTATGAAATTTTAGACATAGATTGCATTTTTTAGCAGATTTTGAATATGTAATTTTTTTTAAATATTATTTTTTACTATTTTCTTGTGTCATTACTCCTTAACTTAAAAAACACAATGTTAGTGTTTCTTCCATAGCTTTTTCATTTCTCAAGCATCTAAAAAAATGTGGGACCCACATTTTACATATTGTTTCCAAGGTACTGTTACTTAGATAATAATAAATATTAATTTTTTGCTAAATTTATTTTGAAAAAATAGTGTCGCGCTAGTACTATTTGTTCTCTATATGTCTACCAATTTTTGTAGGTGGATTCCATCATTTAGGCACTCAAAGTTGGGACCCACAAAGACATATACCTTATCATTTTCCAAATAAATGTAGCTGTTATAAAATATCAAATGGGATAGTTATGAACATTGTCAATGGATATAATTTATATATTCTCAAATGTGATTCAGTGTCCCACATTTCGAACCTTTTACTCAAAGAAAGATTTATTGTGTAAGTATGTTGATCCATGTTTTTGAGTTTTCTATTGCATCTAATGCGTCAAAAGAGACACTCAATATCTTGCACTAAACCTCCCTCTATTATTATTGAATTCATGTTTTTTTTTTTAGGCATTTTAGATTCAATGGGCTTGTGGTTCAATATATAAGACGTTGGGTGCAATGGGACTATTTATTGTGTCAGATCTCAAACCTTGTCCCTATTAGTTTTTTTTTCTTTCTAAAAAACACATTCATAGTTTTCGGTATGGTCTTTTTCATATAACACATTGGTGCACTTGTAATAAAAGTGCATCATTCGATTATAAATTATTTTAAAATGTAGTAGGAAATATTTGATGCACTATTGACAATGTGTTAGACCAATGCTTTTTAGACTAAATATAGTGCACCGAAGAAAAAAAACCATAACTTGTTTTTTTAATTTAAAGTTAGTTATCGATGCATTCAATTATGATGCACCAATGCGTACATCATGTAAACATACTAGGGCGTTTATATTCATAAATCGCACTGATATGGAAAAGTACTTTTTTAAATAGAACTCATGTAATTTATTTCTATATTATATTTTATATATTCTCTATTTAATGGTCTTAGTTGCTTATTGATAGAAAATGTGTGATCAAAATTCAAGGAACAATAATTCTAATCGACATGATGGGAGCATATCCAAAAATGCAAAAAATGCAAGTTTGTTGTAATTTATGTATTAAATTATTATGTTTGAATTATATGTAAGTTTAAATAATATATATTGGTTAATGTGTGTCATGCAAAGCAAATAACTGAACAAGATCGATGAGATTCTTTGCAATATAAGTGCAGAAAAATGTAAAAGTGATGGAAAACTAGAGAGGGAAGTCATGTGAATAAAAATTTAATAAATATGATTTTTTCTTAATTTGTTTGTAATACTATAGTTAAGAATATACGCTATCATGTTTCAAACAAAATACTTCACATATGACGAATGTTTTGCAGAGACTAACAATAATAGAAGGGAATGCCATCATAAGAAAAAACAAATTATGAAAGATGTAAATGATGATGAAATGTTCCTTAGCTCATAAACAGTGGTGCTACAATATAATGAAAGGGGGGGGGACTTTTCTAAAACTACGAGGGATATATGGAAGAATGTATAGCCGTACTTTCCACTTACATTAAAAAAATCAATCTGATGATTCCAAGAATCATGTTATGATCTAAACTACAAGAGGTGTTTCTAGAGAAATGGTCAATGAGGCCTCTCATACTTGCAATAGAAAAAACAAACAACAACAAAAAAGAATCATTCAAAAAGTAATATTCCTAAACATGTTTTTATATAATATGTATACACTACTACAAAACATTCCTTCGTTATTATTAATTATGCTATATTACTTTTCATATCTATATAAAAATAGTTTAATATCATTTTATTTTTTTAGGAAGATTACAAAAACCCCAAAGGATGAACAAGGTGATATCCAAAATATTCTAGTATGGATGTCCATGAAAATGTACAATGAGATGGTTGAATAAATTAACATGATTGCATCATACGAGAATCCATCTCAAGAACAATGTGCTTCAAATGTACGTAATACTGGAAAATTCTATTATGTACATATACTTAATTAATTTAGCATTAAATATTATTTTTTAATTGTTTTGTAGCAGAAAAAAAAAGGAAATGGAAGCCATTCAACACATAAGATAGGTCGGAAAGGGAAAAAAAGGGAGGATAGCAAATTTTGTGAGTAATTGTGATTTCCTTATAACAACTTAGGATTTCATATTGGTTTTGATCTTTATGTTTTTTTTACACCAGCCATCCTTGGATGTCTTCAAACAAGTTCTAACATACAAACAAGAGCCAATAGAATAATTGATTGACATCGGGTCAAGTATGAGTTGTGAGTATATGTTGGCATTTCAAAAATTAATTGTGGAATTTGTACGTATTTATAACGGTTTAAATTCTCTTGTTTGATTATTAATGGAACAACAAAAACCCCTTATATTAAATATTTGATTTGTGATGTATAAAACTTGCATGAAACAAAATATGGAGTGGATCCTATAGAAGAGTTGTTGAGAGAAGGCATGAGATTTGGTTTTGAAAGAATCTGTATCAATAAAGAGTCAATTCTTTTTAAGGTATGCTTTTCAATTTACATTCATGTACATTATCTATTTTAATTTTTATTATTTTCATCAATGTAGATACACCTATTACACTTTATTTTTATGTTTGTATATGGAAGTTGAAGATGACAAACACAATCAAGCCAATCAACAAAACATCCAACCAAATGATCCAAGTCATGCAAATATCTTGAGTGCAACCATTCCAATGAAGAATTATCATCAATATAATTGGAGGTTAATGCAAGTTGTATATTTTGAAATAATTGTATGTGAAAAATAGACATTTTGTATAATGTATTGGACATAGTGTCTCAATTGAAAGACGCGGGTTACCAATAAGTGTAACAATTACATACTAAAAATTTGATTATTGTGGACCTTTATGTTGTCCCATTTTGTATGGCAAAGGGCCTCTTTTCATATAAAATAAATAAAGTTTATTATTCTATTGCATTGTCCAATATCATTGTGAAATATTACAACCCTAATTAAATATATGGATCATTAAATATTATAATAGATTTGAAAATAGGTGCCCATGAACAAAATCATGAGGTCGCTTTCAGTTATCTATCTTGCAATATCTTTTCATAAATATATCTATATAAACATCACTCAAGAAACATGTAGAAAGGAATTGTAGTACAATGCATGTGAATATCTTATCTATAATGTCAAAATATATTTATAATAACAAATGGGGAAACCTTATGGGGAAACCGCTAATTAGTTCATTACTTTTTATGGATGGTACCTAGTGTAAACCAGCCATTATTCACTACGATGCCTAACTTACTAGGGACATTAAGTGAGGTGCACAAAAAGGAAATCAACTTCATGGGATTGATCCTAAGGCATACTTCATGAATATTGAAGCACTCAACACTCGAGCTAGCCCATCAAGAAACCAAAAATTCTCAAGACTTGTTTTAAACATAATCCTTATTGAATTCGTTCCATGTTACTAGGGAAAAACACAACAAAAATGAAACCATGTTAAATGGTTTGATAGCCCTTCAACCCCTGTTTTGAACAAAGCCTTGCTAGTATTTAAGTTTTTGCATTTCCTCTCGTTTTGAACCATTTCATGTTAACCATGAATATAATTATAATTCTATTGAGTTTATATTTATCTTATTAGTGTATTGAGTTTATATTTATCTTATTAGTGTATTGAGTTTATATTTATCTTATTAGTCTTTTCTTATATTGCATGTTTATTTACATTATCATTTGTTTTTGTTTTTCATATTTCATAAGAATTCTTGTTCTTTCCACATGATTTCCAATAACAGTCATTAAACTAAATCAAATACCCTGCATTTTAAAATTGTTTTTACAATATAAACATATTTTTATAACAACATAAAGTGTTCATAATAATATCTATATTTTTATCAAATTATTAATATAAAATAACCATAATAAAATTAAATAAAAAATATTATTTCAGATATTGTTGTTGTTATTGATTGCTTAATACCATTATATATTAAAATAAAAATAAAATAAAATAAAAAAATTTATTAAATATAACATAAAAAAACAATCCTTCACAGACACAAATTTTTAAATTTTATTAAAAATATACTTAAAAGCCCTCAATATTTCAATATTACATTCTCTTGACTTCTCAAAATATCTTTCAAATATAAAAATATGTGGTCAATTCAATTTATACTTTTGGATTTAGGTTATAATTAACTTTACATACATAAGTGTGCACTCTTCCTTTATTCTTATGTTGTTTTTACACCTTTTGGATTTAGGTTGTTATTATTCTTATATAATTAACTTTACATACATGCTAAACTATGCACTCTTCCTTTTTACTTATGTTGTTTTTACACCTTTTGGATTTAGGTTGTTATTCTTATATAATTAACTTTACATACATGCTAAACTTTGCACTCTTCCTTTATTCTTGATGTTGTTTTTACACCTTTTGGATTTAGGTTGCTATTCTATAATTAACTTTACATACATGCTGAACTTTGCACTCTTTCTTTATTCTTGATGTTGTTTGTATTATCGAACATTTATGTAGATGGTTGATTAATTTTATTTAAAAACATGTTAAATACTCTTTGAGAATTTACCACTAATCAATTTAACTTGATAGTTAATGAAAAAGATTAATGAATAATAATAAAAAACAATTCTTAATATGTTGAAACCATACTTTTAATAAATTGCTCATCATTTGCTTTTAACTTGTATATTATATTTTTTATAATTTTATTCATTTACTTTTAAATTGTATACTATATTTTTTATAATTTTATTAATTTTAATTAAATAACATTAATATTTTTTTTCACTAAAAAATATTCTATTAATAAAAACATAACACATTGTAATATAGACTTGTTGGTCATACAAATACCTATACATAAAAAAAAAAATAGCTCAAAGAACAAAGAACTAAAATCATGATCGAAACCCTTTTACTCCTTTTTAAAGTTATGCAATATGCTCAAATAAAACTCAAAAATAACCTACTCAAAAAGAGAAAATAACCAATATAGATGCCAAGAGAATATGGCATTTGAGAAAAACTTATACAAGACCCTTCACAAACTACATTTCTCATTATCTATGATAGTCATCACTCGATATTTGTTGAGAATGACATAATATCTGGAAATATCCAGACATGTTGGAAAAATATTGTATTAGTTGTATTTTTGTTTAGTTGCCTTTTATACTTAGACTACCTAGAATAGGTCAGCGTGATAGTAGGAAATCTCTTGTATAAAGTTGTGTCTCCTAATTCAATGAAAATCAATTCAAGGCAAACAATCTTTTCCTTCTTTTACATTCTTTTACATGGTATCAGAGCAGGGAATGATAGCCTAGCTCTCTGCCTTTGTTTTTGCCTTCTTTTCGTCATTTTCATCATCATGGAAAACGAGCAATCTTCTAATGGAGGTAGACCCACTGCTGCCAATCCATATTCCAATCCCTTTTTTCTTCATCATTCCAATCATCCAGGAATGGTGCTTGTTTCCAAACCTCTTGATGGGGATAATTATTCAACATGGTGCAGAGCCATGACGATTTCTTTGAATGCCAAATCCAAGTTGGGTTTCATAGACGGAACAACCACAATGGCGTCTGCCACATCCAAACCAGACGACTATGTTGCGTGGAAAAAATGCAACGATATGATTCTCTCCTAGATTCTCAATTCTCTCACACAGGATCTTGCAGATAGTGTTATTTTTTCGACCACAGCCCGGAAGGTATGGGAAGACCTTCGGGATCGTTTTTCTCAAAGCAATGGCCCTTGCATTTTTCAGATTGAGAGGGACATCACTTGTCTTGCTCAAGATCAGATGACTATTGCGGCCTATTACACAAGATTGAAGAAATTATGGGATGAACTAGGATCCTATAATGACACTGTTTTCTCTTCTAGGGTGGACCACAAGAGACGTAGATTGATGCAATTCCTCATGGGACTTAATGAGTCCTATAGTGCAATCCGAGGGCAGATTCTGTTGATGAATCCACTACCAGATGTTGCCAAGGCTTACTCCTCCATTGTACAAGAAGAGAAGCAGCGAATTCTAGGCGTTGCACATGAGACAACAGAAAACTCAACCATGGCTATCCGAAGGGTTGAACCAATGGCTCTAGCTGTTCGACATGGACAAGGTTCCTCCTCTTCTCGTTCCAACTCATCTACTCAAAAACCTTTGGATTGCTCTTATTGTGACCGTGACCATCATGTGCGAGAAACATGCTGGAAACTGAATGGGTATCCACCATAACATCCCAAACATGCATCCAACAAATCCAATCAAGGAAGATCCTCTTTTAAGCGCAACCATAGCCATCAATATTCAGCCAACAATGTCAAGGAGGGTCCAGTAGTTCCGTACGTGCCATCGGTGACACATGGGCTCTATGATTTGCAACTCCAACAAATCTTGTCTATCATACAGGGCAAAGGGACAGCACAACCTGCCAATCCTAAAGCTAATGCTACTACTGCTTCTTCAGGTTTGTTACAAGCATCGTTGCGCCTCCATCAATTAATTATTGATAGTGGTGCAACAGACCAGATTACTTCATCTCCAACTTCGCTTGTCAACAGATGTAAGAACACTCTGTTGCAGCCAGTTTCTATGCCAAGTGGAGAACAGGCTCCCATTACATCCATTGGGAATTTACCTTTGATTTCAACTGTTACTTTAAAAAATGTGCTTGTTTTTCCATCTTTTAAGGTGGATTTAATGTCTGTGAGTCGAATTACCAGACACCTCCCTTCTTCGGTAACCTTCTTCCCTTATTGGTGTATTTTGCAGCACTTGAGGGTAAAGAAGACGATTGGTTTGGGTAAACAACGAGACAGACTTTATTACTTGGTTGCATTAGCATCAGAGAAGTAAAAACATCAACCTCCATTCCCAGCAACCACTTCCTATTGTTTATCAATTTCTCAGGTCGTCTCCTCCAACGCTTTGTGGCATCGTCGTTTGGGGCATTTATCTTCCTCTAGAGTAGATTTTATCGCAAAACATTTGTTGAATTTCTCTTCCCAGTCTAATAATGCTTGTGATGTTTGTGCTCTTGCAAAACGGAGTCGAATTCCATTTTCTGTTTGTTCAATTTCATCTATTAGGCCTTTTGAATTAATTCATTGTGACATTTGGGGCCCCTATTAAATTGCCTCCTTTTTTGGTGCGAAATATTTTTTGACTATTGTGGATGATTATTCTAGATTCACATGGGTTTTTTTTATGCATCACAAAAGTGAGACACAACATTTACTTGTCAATTTTTTCTCATTTGTCCAAACACAATTCCATGTTTCTATAGCTAACATTCGGGTTGATAATGGTGGAGAATTCTTTTCTATGCGAGATTTTTTTAAACAAAAGGGGACCAATTATCAACATTATTGTGTCTACACCCCTCAACAAAATGGGGTTGTAGAGCACAAGCACCGCCATATTCTTGAATCGCATTTCATTTTCAATCCCACTTTCCTTTACGTTTTTGGGCAGAATGTGTTTCCACTGCCATTCATATAATCAACCGTTTTCCCACACCACTTCTTTCTCACCAAACCCCTTTTGAAAGAATTTTTGGAAAACTCCCTTCTTATTCTCATCTTTGAGTTTTTGGGTGTCTTTCCTATGCTACTGCTGTACACATCCCCCATAAATTTTCCCCTCGTGCCAGACGTTGTGTTTTTCTTGGATATCCAGTAGGACAAAAAGCTTACAAACTCTATGACCTTACAACCCATTAAATGTTCACTAGCCGTGATGTTGTTTTTCATGAAACCATCTTTCCCTATGAGTCCATTCCATCCACTTCAACAACTTCAGTCCATGTCCTTCCTCTTTCTATTTCTCATACCTATCACCAACCGGATCCTTCCCCACCAGTCCAACCCGATTCACCCGTCCAACAACCCTCACCACCAAATACAATTTCTTCTCAGCCACCAACTACTGGTCCTCCTCCCGAACCCCTTTTATGTCGTTCTCACCAACCTCATCACCCTAGCCATGGCTTTACATGATTATGTCTGCAACCAAGTGACATCTCCCAACCATTTTCCAACTTTGTCCTCAGGTCCACAACAAGGTACGCGATATCCCCTTTGCAATTTTGTCTCTTATCATCGTTACTCACCACAGCATTACTCATTTACTGCTGTTGTCAGTCAAGATATTGAACCTACATCTTATACCGAAGCAGTTTCTCATTTCCATTGGCAAGAAGCTATGCAATCTGAATTGGTCGCTTTAGTAGCCAACAACACTTGGTCCCTCACTTCCCTTCCTCCCGGTAGGAATCCTATTGGTTGTCGTTGGGTTTACAAAATCAAAAGGCATTTGGATGGCACTATAGAGTGTTACAAAGCTCATTTGGTTGCGAAAGGTTACACACAATTGGAAGGTATAGATTACCATGATACCTTTTCTCCCACTACTAAAATGGTTACTGTTCATTGTTTATTGGCTTTAGCAGCTGCCCAAAATTGGTCACTTCACCAACTCAATGTCCACAATGATTTTCTCCATGGTGATCTCCATGAAGAAATTTATATGTCTCCACCTCCTGGTCTTCAGAGACAGGGGGAGAATCTAGTGTGTCACCTCCACAAGTCGTTATATGGCGTAAAGCAAGCTTCACGACAATGGTTTGTCAAATTCTCTACAGCTATCCAAGCTACTGGATTTGTTCACTCCAAAGAAGATTGCTTGTTATTCACATGCCAGAAAGGCAAGTCTTTTACAGCATTGTTGATATATGTTGATGACATTCTCATTACGGGTAATGATGTTAATGCCATATTAACTCTCAAGCAATTTCTGCATAGTCGTTTTTGGATTAAAGATTTGGGTAATTTGAAGTACTTTATGGGCATCAAAGTTTCTCGATCAAAGAAAGGTATTTCCATTTTTCAACGAAAATATACTTTGGAAATTCTAAAAGATGGCAGACTTTTAGGTTCTAAACCTGTGAACTTTCCCATGGTGCAAAACGTAAAACTCTCGGATTCAGGGGAGTTGCTTAAAGATCCATATCTATATAGATGACTTGTTAGACACCTAATTTATTTGACAATTACCTGACCAGACATCACTTATTCAGTCCATGTGCTAAGAAGATTCATGCATGCACCACACAAACCACACATGGAAGCTACCTTGCATGTGTTGCGTTATTTGAAAAGCAGTCCAGGACAAGGTTTGTTTTTCCCTTCTCAGAATGACTTATCTTTGTGAGCCTTTTCTGATTTGGACTAGGCTAGTTGTCCATTATCTCATAGATCCGCTACAGGTTATTGTGTTTTTTTGGGATCCTCTCTGATTTCTTGGTGGACAAAGATGAATAAAACCATATCTCTCTCCTCAGCAGAAGCCGAATATAGATCCATGACAGGTACATGCTATGAATTATCCTGGCTACGCTCATTATTGACAGATTTGAGAGTATTGCATCCAAATCCAGCATTGTTGTATTGTGATAACACAGCTGCCTTACATATAGCAGCCAATCCTGTCTTCCATGAAAGAACCAGACATATAGAGATGGGTTGTCATTTTATTCGTGACAAAATACAAGATGGCTCGATTGTAACCAAACATGTTGCTTCAACAAATCAGCTTGCAGATGTGTTCACTAAGCCATTAGGAAAAGAAATTTTCTCAACTATGATACGCAATTTGGGATATCTTGACATTCACTCTCCAACTTGAGGGGGAGTGTTGAGAATGACATAATATCCAAAAATATCCGGACATGTTGGAAAAATATTGTATTAGTTCTAATTTTGTTTAGTTTTCTTTTATACTTAGACTACCTAGAACAGGTCAGCGTGATTGTAGGAAATCTCTTGTATAAAGCCGTGTCTCCTAATTCAATGAAAATCAATTCAAGGCAAACAAACTTTTCCTTCTTTTACATTCTTTTACAATATCCAGCATGGGCCTTTGACTTACTAGGTGAAGCATCTGTCGCCACCATCCTCTTCTCCCTCCTCTTTCCAAAAGAATAACTCAAGAAATGCTCGAGAGGGCCTCCAAATGTAAGGGAAGGAAACTTTGACTAAGCCTCTTTTCACCACCACCACAAAGAAAACTAGGTGCCACCACTGAGAATTCTTTGTGGAAACATCTAAGAGGGACTCCAATAGTAGGGGAGGTAGCTTCAGATCGTGCCATCTACCGCTGCAACCACAGTGAAGGGGCACCACCCACCAGACTACCTTTTTCGCCACATGGGATGACAAGAACCACCACTTAAAAAATACTAATAATTAACTACTCCAAGTAACTTTTTAAGTGTATTATTTTTTATATTAATATTTTTTTAATATTTTAGGCACAAATTTGGTTTAACCATATTCTTCTAGGTGTAAGAATGTGAAGATAATGTAGTTAATATATGGGTTTAATATATTAATAATATAGATTTATGTATGGTAATATATGGATTATGTATTTATGTTTAGGATAAGATACTGTGATGGGGTCTTATGGTTAAGGATGGAGACCATAGTACCACTCCTTTAGGGATATCTGGGTTACATTTTAAAAATAGTTTAATCTAATGATTTAGAGATGTTTTAATTTAATAGTTATACATAGTTTAAAGTTAGAACTAAAGTTTGACAAGCCTTTTAAAATAGTTTAATCTAATGATGTAGAGATGTTTTAATTTAATAGTTTTACAAAGTCCAAAGTTAAAGTTAAAGTTTGACAAGAAAACAATTGGATAAAAAAAGAAGTCGGTAGTAAAATGTCATTGTCATTTGTAAATATCAAATTTATGATAAATATTTAATGTTGAAGGTGTTTTTTCTTTCCATGGAAAAAAAATCACATCTCAAAATTTGTATTAAATCTAGAACCATATTCTTCATTTGGCATAAAATTCCTTACATATGTGCATCATCCAAAATAGGGATGTAAACTATTAACATGTATACAATCATCCAAAATGGAGATAAGAATAGTCAAAGATACATAAGAACATGCATTTTTGTCACAGGGAGAACTCTCTATATAATCAGTTCATTAAAAATGAAAAGATGAGATGTTAAAGAGATCAACATCCACATAGACTCGACAAGGTGGAAAAATATTCGATGTTAATTTTGGATGTTAAATGTGTAGTAGTTTCTCTAGATTTTACAAAATTTGAACTACCAACCAAAAATGGGTATGTGTCACCATTCATGTGATGTCCCCGAACCTTGAGATAAGGCCAAAGGTGCTAAAATTAAGACTAACTTAAGTTTGAGAACAATGGACATAGATAAATTACTATTGATCTGACTAACCATTCAACCAAATAAATTAAATCTTTTAATTCTAGAGATTGAATTATAACTCAAGTTTGCGACATTTAATTATTTAATTACGTCACTTAATTAAATAGTTAATTGTGATACCCAATTAATAGTTTTCAAAGTGCAATATAAATGTCGTAATTGAAACAAGAACACCAATAATACATGATAAACATCATATTCAGTGTGAATAGCTAATTTATCATTATTTTTGGTTTGTTTGATAGCATAGTTCATAAATAACCAAGTATTGATGTCATTGATTATTTGGAAATTAATCTAGTTTTTTTGGTGTTGTTAGTGAGCAAACTAATTAAAGAAAACCACATATCATGGAACATCCATAGGCTGCAATCTACAGCCATACCAAAACCATAGCAAACAAATAACACCGGCTGCAACTATAGCCCTCAAAATCGGCTCCTGGTGATTGTCCCCTACAATCATCTCTCACTAATAAAAATCAGATCGTATGGTTTCCACCCTCCAACCATTGATTAATTTTGAATATATAATACATATCTCACCCTCAGATATGTAACTAAGACCACATATGCAAACAAATGATTTACAATCAAATAGTAGGTGCGCTCATCTTGGCACCAGAAAGATATCAGACCAAAACAAACATATCTTGGTCATCCGGAAAGCTTTTTCAATGAAACGAAAGGTGTTGTTCACTGGAAACACTGCTCCGAAGCAATGGAATGTGTCTCACAACAAAAAAATGAGCATAAATGGTTGGACCATATCATATGGTTGTGCCTCTCTCAATAAAATAGAGCCAAAATTACAATTTATGGTTAAGAAGAAGAAGAATAGAAAGAAGGTAACGAGAATAGAAACTCAATTCCATATTAGATGATATTCATCCTTCCTCCATGCAGATCCTGACATTCAATAAATGAACACTAAAACAATCAATTGGCCATTATTACACATATACCAAATAAAATAATGTAATGAAAACATAACATAAGAGAAATACTTATCTCGAAATATGGGCAACTAGCTGAAACAGGACAACTTTCCTCCCAACCGCAAACCATGAATCCTTCCTTGCTTGAAGAAGTCACCCCTAAGCTAATACCATGGATCCACAGGTAGAAGCTCTCTTATTCTCATTACTCTCGAAACTACCTCTTCCAAGAGACACAATGGTTCCCACTACTACTTTCCTGTACGTCTCCACTTCCTATGGGATGTGACCTAGCTCGCCATTCCCATTTCCTGGATTTCTGTGTGAGAACCTGAACTAGTAGAGTGATATAATGGAGGAAAAGGGAAAAAAATAGACTCACTCTATGTCTCAACACACTCTCAATAATATCAACATTCCCAACATGGTTAGATAGCATAATTCATATGGTCCAAAGCTCAACATTAACTTCAACAAGGAGAGGGAATATGAATTTATAGCATAAGGAGGACAACTCTAACCCAAAGGGATCAACCCAAATTAGAGAGAGGTAAGGTTTAAGATTCATCATGGATAATTAACTTGAATTAGTGGAGTGGTGGCTTAGTGAAAATATTCCCTTTCCCAAATTAGCACCATGAGGGATGGGGTGTTGAGGTGTGGGGTTGTGTGTGTGTAGTGGGGTCTTGGGAAATAAGGTAGTGGGTTATGGGTTCAAGCAATGGGGGCTTGTGGGTATTCTGGTAACTGGGAGCTTATGGGTTATTACTAGGTAAGCTAGACGGCTTTGTAATGCTAAACTGCGTTCAGAGAGGCATCGTTTGAAGGTGCCTATTCTAGGTGAAGTGAGCTTCTGGAACTTGAAAAGGAAAAAGTATAGAAGTCTAAAGGTTACTTATAATGGAGTGGAGCCATGAAGAGAACATGGAGGCACACTAATGCGTGAACGGGTTACAGAACATCAAGGAGGGAGAAATAGGTGAGAGAGGGCATCCAATAGGGTCATAAAGGTCATGGAAGCACAAAAACCTGATCATCAATGCATGGTGTAAGAGTGGAATCTAGAAAATACCTTACAACCCCTAAAAACTAGGAAATGAGCTCATAAATGACCGTAAACACATAAATGTCAGGGAATATTTTCCCAAGGAGGGCGCCTTGAGAAATAGGGGCCCACTAAGGTGTGCAAAATATGCAATATTAACTCCATATTCCATAATTATTGAGAATAGGGTTTGTTGCGCAAGTTTTGGGTGACCAACATTATTAATCTCACCAAGGTGCAAATATGAATTGTGATGGACAAAATTAAGCCAACAACAAGTTATAAGGTGCTAGGGATGTCCCCATTCCCCCTAAATTTGTGGAATCCATGGTCCCCCATACTCGTTTAGTTTCCTTTATTGAGCTAGTTGTTTATTTAGTCAATCATTAACAACATTCAAAGATAGCAGAGATTCTAGTAATAACAATAACATTAATAATAGTTTCAAAGTCCAAAGTCATGTTATCAAACATTAATATTAAGTCCTTAATTAAATTAATCATGCAAAGAAGCATAATTCCACAATCATATAAAATATTATAAGTCCATAATGGAAGAAAACATAAGTCACATGAAGGATCATAAGTCAAGGGCTTAACAACTGGGGTAGTACATCCCCCTCCACCTTAAACAATGTGTGTCCTCGATGCATATTACATACATGCCACAAAATTTGAAAAGAGATGAGGGTATGCTTCCCTCATGGTATCCTCTAGCTCCCAAGTGGCATCCTCGAGACTGTAATGGGTCCATTGGACCTTTACCTTCCTGATATCTCAATTTCGAAGCAACCTAACCTTGCTTCCCA
>LPNX010825743.1:274058-358725 GCA_001517045.1 Pseudotsuga menziesii | reverse complement strand
TATATATATATAAAGAAAATAAAATCACTCTAATTACCTGGATCACATTCCAATCAATTATCTGGTTAGTATCAAGTATATACTTTTTCAATAAAGACACATGAAACACATTATGTACTCTAATGCAAGTGGGTAGGGCCAGCTCATAAGAAACATGTCCTATCTTATATAAGACCTCAAAAGGTCCACCGTATCTGGCAGCTAGCTTGGAGCAATTTCCCAAGTTTACGGAACTCTTCTTGGGTCTGACTTTCAAAAACACATGATCCCCAACTTGAAACTGTATGACGGTCATGTTCTGATCTACATAAAAAAAATTCCTATATTTAGCTACCTTTAGATTATGCTTTATCTTAACCATTTGATCCTCCATATCCTTTAATAATTTTGGTCCAATAATGACTCTATCTGTTGGGTTATCCCACTTAGTGGGAGTATGGCACTTTCTTCCATACATGGCCTCGAAAGGACTCATATTCAAAGAGGAATGATATCCATTATTATGAAAATTATACCAGGTGTAAATAGTCTTCCCACTTAGAAGGTTGATCCATCACATACATCCTTCACATATATTCAATTGCTTAGTTAACTCTTTCTGTTTTTCTATCTGTCGAAGGGTGGTATAATGTACTCATGTTTAGACTTGTACCAAACCCCTCGAAGAATCCTTTCCAAAATTTAGAAGTAAATTTTGAATTTATGTATGATACTATAGCCTTCGGAATACGATGAAATATGGCTACTTCTTTCATGTAAATATTTTCAATGTTAGTTCCTTTGTGAGTTTTATTTACTGGAATGAAGTGTGCTACCTTAGTCAACTTATCTACCACAACCATGATCGCATCATTTTTCAATATCGTCTTAGGTAGCTTGGTGATGAAATCCATCGTCACTACATCCCATTTCCATTCTGGTATTGGTAAGGCCTGCAAAAATATTGCTGGATGTCAATGCTCAACTTTAATGTTTTGACATTCCATGCACCTAGATATATATTCTACAACATCATTCTTCATCCCCAGCCAATAGTATTGTTTCCTTATTGTTGCTATTGTTTTCTCATAACCTGAATGTTTGATATAAGGTACATCATGTGTTTCTTCATAACCATGTTCCTAATATCTCCAACATTAGGCACATAAAATCTATCTTTGTGCATGAGTATCCCATTTTCTTTAAACTTATACTTATCAAATTCCTGTGGAATTTTCTGTTGTTTCAACCCTTCTTTCACCTGTTGATAAATTTCATCTGTAACATTGGCTTCAATGATCTTATCCTTCAAATCTGATGTGCTAGTGCTAATAGCTACTACATGCATCACATGTATCTTCTTACTAAGCACATCAGCCACTTTATTTTCCTTACCTTTTATATGCTTGATGTCAAAATCATATTCATATAATAACGCCATCCACCTCCTCGGTCTTGCATTCAAATTAGGTTTCTCAAACAAGTATTTTAACCTATCATGGTCATTTCTCAGCTCAAACCTTTTACCCATTAGATAATGTCTCCACATATTCAAAGCATGGATGATAGTTGCACGCTCTAATTCATGGGTGGCATAGTTCTTCTCATGTTCCTTTAACTTTCTATATTTGTAGTTGATCACATGTCCTTCCTATACTAATACTCCACCAATGCCTTTCTTGCATGCATCCGTGCTTACAACAAAGTTTCCTTTGGGGTCTGCAATTTTTAGCACTGGTGCACTGGTAAGCATTTCCTTAAGTTTTTGAAAATTATATTCACACTTAGAAATCCAATCAAACTTTACACCTTTCTTTTGCAACTATGTGATAGGATAAGCCAACTTCGAGAATCCTCCAATGAACCTCCGGTAGTATACATCTAACCCCATGAAGGATCTTACTTCTGATACATTCTTAGGTGTTAATCATTCCATAATGGCTCTTATCTTCTCAGGATCTACTGTAACACCTTCTTCAGATATGATATGCCCTAGGTAGTGGATTCTTCCTTGATAAAAAGAACACTTGCTTAATTTGGCATACAACTAATTTTCTCTAAGAACTTGCATTACTAGTCTTATATGTTCTTCATTCTCTTCTTTTGTCTTGCAATAGATAAGGATGTCATCCAAGAATACAATCACAAAATTATATAATTACTTTCTGAAGACTCCATTCATTAAACACATGAATATTTCAGGTGCATTTGTTAAACGAAAAGGTACTACTGTGAACTCATAGTGTCCATACCTTGTTATGAATGATGTCTTACTGATATCCTCATTCTTAATTCTAATTTGGTGGTATCTCGACCTCAAATCTATTTTTGGAAACACCTTGGTTCCTCTCAATTGATCAAACAAGTCATCAATTCTTGGTAAGGGGTAATTTTTTCAACCGTTGCTTTGTTCAATTGTCTATAATCTATGCAAAGTATTAGAGTTCCATCTTTCTTCTTCACAACTAATACAGGATCTCCCCAAGATGGAACACTGGGACTTATGTAACCTTTCTTTAGTAGCTTCTCTAGCTGCATTTGTAATTCCTAGGGAGTACTCATTTTATAAGGTGCTTTAGATGAAGGTATTGTTCCTGGCACCAAGTCGATAGAAAAATCAATGTCCCTCGTAGGAGGTATTCCTGGCGGTTCTTGAAATATATCTGCAAACTTTTGTATTATTGGATAATCCTGCAACTCTGGCTCTTTTCATTCTTTTGATTCTTCCACATGAATTGTATATGATTGTCATCCCTTTCTAATACATTTCCTCATTTGTAGAGTTGTGATTTTCCTTAGGGATGTGGGTCTAAGTATTCCTTTTATTACCACTTGGTTCTCTTCTTCATCCAAACAAGTATAAGTTTCATTATGGCGATCCAAAACTGCATCGTGTGCACCCAACCAATCCATGCCAATCAATACAGCATATGACCTCAAGGGTATGATGTTTAAGTCTTCAAAGGTTTTCATTCCATTCATTTCTAAAGGACACACTTTAACAAATTCAGTGATTTTTCTCTTGGATCCTGTAGCTAACTGTACTAGACTTGTTGTTTCAAGTTTACTTTTATTCAAATGACATTTCTCAACAACATTAGGTGAAATGTAACCATTGTTAGCTCCCAAATTAATCAAAATAGTTATGGTTTTATTATCAATATTACTTGTTACTTCAATCATTCGGGATTGGTGATCAGCTTGCCTCCCATCTAGGGCTACATAGATCCTTTGAACACTTCCACCTACATCTCCAACATTTGAAGCCTCTTGAATGTTGTGAAGGTTATTTTTCTTACACGGGCACTGACTAGCAATGTGATTTTCCTTGCATATCCAACATTCCACAGGTGGTATTTTCCTTGAAGACTCTTCCTTGGTTGTCCTTGTTGGTAATAATCATTGTTTCTAAACTATGAAGGATGGAAACCTTTCTTTCTCTACTCCTTCTTATTCTTCTTCATATCCTTCCAATTCTTCTGATATGGGGCCTTGCTCTTATTTTTTTTCAAATAAGTGTTTTTCCTTCAAGATGGCATCCTTGAGGTTCTTTGGTCTATCATACTAGATTTTATCTCTATAAGATTCAGGAAGGCCACTTAGGAACCTTTGAATCTTTACCTTCTCATCTTTGATGAAGTCCGCATAGTTCAAAATCTCTAGAAACTTTTTCTCATAGGCCTCCATAGTCATGCTTCCCAACTTAATCTCAAAGAATTCCTCCATCTTCTTGTCGTAGTAGTGCTCAAAGTGTTATTCTTTCTAAAACTATTTCTTAAACTTCCTCCAAGATATTTTGTCTTTATCGATGTCTTTCAACTTAACCAGTTAATCCCGCCATATAGATGCCTTACCTTGCAGATGTTATATGGCTACTCTTGCCTCCATATTAGGTGTATACTAATGCAACTGGAATAATTTCCTAAGCCCTATAAACCATGATTCAACATCTTCTCCTTGCTTTACTTCTCCATTAAAATTTGGGGGACTTATTCTTCTCTACTCTCCTACCATATCATCCCAAGTAAACGTCCTCTTCTTGTATCTCACTGGAGATCTTTCAGGACTTGTCTTTGTACTGCTTAATGCATACCCATTCTTTCTCTCTGAGTGATAAGGTCTCCTTGAATATGATCTATACCTCACATAATCTCTTTTATGAATCTTTTCAGAGGATCTTTGGATGGTATTCAATGATTTTATATCATTCATAATCCGCTCTTGGATCTGAATTATCCTTTCATTATCCTCTCTACACTTCCTCACTGAATCCTCCAAGATTAATGGTTCACTACTCCTCTTATGTCTGATTGACCTTATTCCCTCAACAAACTCCTATTTAGGATTATATGGTCTTCGTACTTCCTCAAGATCCATCCCCAATATCTAACTTCCTACTGTTGCTCTTTTACTTGTTGAATCTTTAGTATTCACATGTTTGATTAAAATATCAGTTTAGTGGTCACACCGCTTGCTCAATCAATCACTGGAAACTGCAATGTGTTCATTATAAACATTATGTTATTAAACTAAACATTATTATAAGTCCATTATCATTAAAAACTATTTTTATTCTTGTTTATAAAGTAACTGGCCAACATTTCTAAGTTACAATCTAGCTAATTGTACAAGGGGGGTAGAAATCCTTCCAAGAACTCTCCTTACTGGATGAAATTCAAATCCATAACCTTCTCAATATAATAGTTTAATTTAACCAAATCGCATGTGAAAATGTATTAAGGTGCATACATCCAAGATATTTATGCAAATTCATGTTTACAAAGTGACTTGAAACTTCGCAGAAGGCCCAATAGCCGCAGTGTTGAAACCTTACACTCCGATACCACTTGTGATGTTTCCGAACCTTGAGATAAGGCCAAAGGTGCTAAAATTAAGACTAAATTAAGTTTAAGAAAAATTTATATAGATAAATTACTATTGATCTAAGTAACCATTCACCCAAATGAATTAAATCTTCTAATTCTAGAGATTGAATTATAACTAAAGTTTGTGACACATTTTAATTACGCAACTTAATTAAATAATTAATTGTGACACTCAATTAATAAGTTCCAAAGTGAAAGATAAAGGTCGTAATTGAAACAATAACATCAATAATACATGATAAACATCATATTCGATGTGAATAGATCATTTATGTATTTTTGGTTTGTTTGATAGCATAGTTCATAAATAACCAAGTATTTATGTCATTGATTATTTGCAAATTAATCTAATTTTGTCGATGTTTTTATGTGTGTGTTGTTAGTGAGAATAAAAGGTAAGGAAATACACATATCATGGAATATCCATAGGATGCAATCTACATCCACACCGAAACCATAGAAAATAAAGAACACTGACTGCAACTATATCCCTCAAAATCAGCTCCCGATGACTGTCCCCTACAATCATCTCTCACTAATAAAAATCAGATCGTATGGTTGTCACCCTCCATCTGTCGATTACTTTTACATATATAATACATCTCTCATGCTCAGATATGAAACTAAGACCAAATATGCAAACAAATGATTTACAAATAATGACAGGTGCGCTCATATTGGCACCAAAACAAACATATCTTGGTCATCTGAAAAGATTTTTCAATGAAAGGAAAGGTGGTGTTCACTGGAAATGTTGCTCCAGGCATAATGGAACAGGTCTCACAACACAAAAATTATCATATATGGTTGACCCATATCATATGGTTGCGCCCCTCTCAATAAAATAGAGCCAAATTTACAATTTTCGGTTAAGAAGAAGAAGAATAGAAAGAAGGTAACGAGAATAGAAACTCAATTCCATATTACATGAGATTCATCCTTCCTCCATGAAGATTCTAAAATTCAATACATGAACACTCAAACAACCATTCATCCATCATTACACATATACCAAATAAAATAATGTAATGAAAACATACCATAATAGAAATGTGTATCTCAAAATATGGGCAACTAGCTGTAGCAAGACAACTTTCCTCCCAGTTGTAGACACCGTCAATTCTTCCTCACTTTAACAGGTTACCCTCGAGCTGAGACCATGGATCCATGGGTAGAGGCTCTCTTAGTCTCACTACTCTCGAAACTACCTCTTCTGGGACACAATGCTTCCCACTACTACTTTCATGTCTGTCTCCACTGCCTATGGGATGTGACCTAGCTCGCCATTCCCATTTCCTATATTTTTGTGTGAGAACCTGGACTAGTAGAGTGATATAATGGAGGAAATGGGAAACAAATAGACTCACTCTAAGTCTCAACACACTCTCAATAATATCAACATTCCAAACATGGTTAGATAGCATAAGTCGCATGGTCCAAATCTCAAGATTAACTTCAACAAGGAGATGGCATATGAATTTATAGCATAAGGAGGACAACTCTAACCCAAAGGGATTAACCCAAATTAGATAGAGGTAAGGTTTAAGCTTCATCACGAAGAATTAAATTGAATTAGTGGAGTGGTGGCCTAGTGAAAATATTCCCTTTCCTGAATCAACACCATGAGGAGGAGTTACCCAAAAACTAAGGAGTGGAGACATGAAGAGCACATGGAGGCACACTAATGCATGAACAGGGTTACAAAACATAAAGGAGGGAAAAATAGGTGAGAGAGGTCATCCAATAGGATCATAAATGTCATGGAAGCACAAAAATAGTATAATTAATTTATGGTGTAAGAATGGAAGCTAGAAAATAGATTACAACCCCTAAAATCTAGGAAAGGGGCTCATAAATGACCATAAACACATAAATGTGAGAGAATATTTTCCCAAGGAGGGTGCCCTAGGAAAGAGGGGCCCACTAAGGTGTGAAAAATATGCAATATTAACTCCATAGTAAATAATTATGGAGAATAGGGTTTTTTGCACAAGGTTTGGGTGACCAACCTTATTAATCTCACTAAGGTGAAAATATAAATTGGGATGGACAAAATTAAGCCAACGAAAAGTTATAAGGTTCCAGGGATGTGCCCATTCCCCCTCACTTTTTGGAATCCATGGTCCCCCCATACTCATTTAGTTTCCTTTTTTGAGCCAGTTGTTTATTTAATAAATCATTAACAACATTCAAAGATAGGAGAGATTCTAGTAATAACATTAACATTAATATCAATTCCAAATTCCAAAGTCATGTTATCAAACATTAATAATAAGTCCTTAATTAAATTAATCATGCAAAAGAGCATAATTCCACAATCATATAAATTATCATAAGTCCATAATGCAAGACAATATAAGTCACATGAAGGATCATAAGTCCGGGGTTTAACAACTGGGGTATTACAATTCACCACTTACACAAGTCAATAAAAAATTATATATAGAGTGGAACCCTATAGTAATAACAATTATTACTATTATTTTAGTAAGTTTAATGAGAACTTCGATAGACTTCATTCCTGTTGGAATACTTTATATTCCTTAGAAGGTAATAACGTCTTTTTATTATGTCGTAAGATATCCACAATCTTATGTAAAAGAGTAATACATGATATCCCATATTCATTATGGTAAAATATACTCTTGATATTCATTATTATATAAAGAGATGTTAATTAGGAGAATTATATTATCCCACATGTAATATGTGAGATTAATTCCTCCTCATCTCTTGGTATATAATAGGGTCAAGGGAGTCACATCATACAACAACTTGATCTTTCTGTATTGTATTGGGGTTTTTGGCATTGCTCTCTTGTAAGATTCAAGAGATATTCTGGAAATAATAGAAGACTACCTTCCCATGGGTGTATCCCAATTGGGTTAACCACGTATAGCTGGTGTTTTATTTTCTCATGTTCTCTTTTGTACTTATTGTTGACATATTATTGTTTTGCATAGACAGGTAAGCTAGTTTAGCTTGATCCCTCTTTCCAACATGGTAATAGAGTGGGTTGCTATGATCTATCCCCTTCTATATATTTCTAACAATATTATCATCTGGGAATTATTAATTTTGTATATCTACTTTCTATTTGGTAGTCATTAGGTTTCTTTTCAGATATGAGCATATTTCTACAATTTTTTATCTCTAACCTTAACCCTATTTTGTAGATTTTTTGCAAAAAAAAATTCAAGGGTTTCTTGATGTTTTTTTTTGCAGATCTATATGATTTTTGGATTGTCCTCAAGGAGGTCTATCTTCCTATTATTTAGATCTAGTTTTTTTTAATCTAGAATTTGTTTTTACACAAAAAATTGAGGTCGTAAGTTTTAGATCTAGATCTGAAACTTTTGGTGCAAAATCTAAATAATTCTGAAAAAAATACCTGATTTAAAAAAAACACATCTGATTTCTTGTCCGGAAAGTGAAGATACTATTGATTTAAAATCATCTGTTTTCAGAAATTTTATGTACGAACAAAAATATTGCAAAGCTTATATCCTTTGATAGAATATATAGGTTTGTATTCGGCTTGCAATGTTGGATGTAGAATGTTCATGCCATTTACGGAAATGGGCTATAACAGCAATTCTGAGTCATATTGATCGTGTTATGGCCATTTCAATTTTTTGGCTCAAAACCCTTGATCTACATTAAAATAAAATAAATATTGGTAAGATCATTTCAATTTACTCATTATTTTCCTAGCTTGTTTATCTTTTGCATTACGATTTGTATTTCTTGTCAAGTTTTATATCATTATGAATTCAGAAGTAGTTTGTGTTCCTGAACTTGTTGGTTCTAACTATCTTGCATGGAAAAAAAATTGATTGATGTTCTAAGGAGTAAGAATCTATGGAGGATAGTTAATGGTGAACACAAGAAACCTGTTGATGTTAAACATGTTGCTACATGGGAAGAAAAATGTGATCAAGCAAGAGGGCTCATTGGTCAAACGATTGCAGATAGTCTTTAGGTAAGTATTGAGGTAGAAGACAGGCCGGTTGAGGTATGGAAAACTATTTCTTCTCTCTTTGATAAATCTGATGATGTTTCTTCTCATTACCTTGAAAAGAAGATTTTTGAGCTAGATCCTACTAAATTTGATAGAGTAGAATTTTATCTTGCTGAAGTGAAAACCTTAAATGAAAAATTAAACAATTGTGGTAAATATTACAAGAAAACAAACACTGCTCTTATAGTTCTTGTAGCACGGAAATTGACATTTTGTTTTGACGTGTTTGTTCAAACTAGGAATAGAGATCTTGAATTGTCTCAAAGCACTACGAAACCTATTTTTGATTCTTTTGTAAAGGGTTGATTAATGAGCAAGAAAGGTTAATTGTTTTAGGACAACTCTCACCTAATAAAGCTCTAATTGCTCATAATCCTAAGAAAAGTTTTAAGAATGTGAAAGGCTCTTGTTCACGCACTTCAAAACCTACTAATAATAAAAGGTAATAATTCATATCATGAAAATAGTAAGAAGAAGAATCTGTATGATCCTTATAATCATTGTGGTAAAACTAATCATCCTGAAAAGAATTGCTTTACATTGAAATAATTAATGTCTAAAGCTAAAAATAAAGGTTCTGATGAATACCACGTAGCTTTATGTGCATCTGTTGTTTCTTCTAGTAATTCTTCTTCTAATGTGGAATGGATAATGGATTCTGGTGCTTCTAAACATATGACTGGTAATGTTTTTTTATTTACATCTTATGAAAATAATAAACATATATCTCAGAAAGTATTTATAGGGGATGGTAAACAACTTTCTGTAATTGGTTCTAGTAATATTAATGTTGCCAATGATCAATTGGAAGATGTTTTTGATGTTGTAAAAATTCCCATCAACTTGCTTTCTATTTATCGTGCATGTTAGAAAGGATATAAATTTGAATCTTGGCTTGATAAATATGTTCTTAAAGATATCAACCATAATTTTAAAGTAGTTTCTTCTGGTCATGTTGATCAAACTGTTGGTTTATATAAATTTACTGGCTTTAATTCAACTAAAAGACAACCTTTTTATTCCTATGTTAATGATGCTGATGAACTAAGTAAATTATGGCATGAAATATTAGGTCATTCTAATTATGGTAGAATGCAAATGTTAACTAAAGTGGTGCATGGCTTACCTCATATTTCCTCTACTATTTGTGAAGGTTGTGTTCTTGGTAAACATCATAGAGAAATGTTTGATAAAGGTAAAGTGCGGTGTGCTAAAGAACCATTGCAATTAATTCATAGTGACATTTGTGGTCCTCTTGAAGTTCCTTCTATATCACATGTAGTATTTTTTTCTTACCTTTATTGATGACTTTAGTAGACAATCATGGGTTTATTTTTTGAAACATAAAAGTGAAACCTTTTCTAAATTTCAAAATTTTAAATCCTTGGTTGAAAATGAATCTGGTAAAAAGATTAAGACTTTAAGAACTGATAATGGGGGGGGGGGGGATTCATTAAGTGAGAATTTGAATCTTTTTTATCTAAACATGGCATTCACCATCAAAATATTGTTCCTTGCACACCTCAACAAAATGGACTTGCTGAAAAGAAAAAATTAACTTTAGTTGAAATGGCTAGATGTATGCTTTATTCTAAACGATTACATAATCAATTTTGGGCTAAAGCCATAAGTTCTGCTAACTTTATTTTAAATAGAGCTCCTATAAAATTTGTTAAGCATGTTACCCCTGAGGAAAAATGGAATGGTAGAAAACTTGATATTAGTAAGTTTAAAGTGTTTGGTTGTGAATGTTGGGCTCATATCCCTGATGAAAAATGGAAAATGTTAGCACCAAAATCTGACAAGTGTTTATTCATTGGTCATTCTGAGGATTCTAAGGCTTATATGTTGTTTTATCCTTCTAAACAAATTTTCATAATTAGAATAGATATTCAATTTATTGAAATATCTGCACCACCTGAGTCTATAGAACCTCATGTTACTCTAAATATTCCCTTATCACCTGTTACTCCTATCTCGGTTACTCCTTCCAGTTTTGTGACTGATCTTAGTTCACCTTATTCCTCCTCTTCAAGTATTCCACCTGAATGTCTTGAAGATCCTAAAGTGACTTATGTCCCTTATAACCTTCATGTTTGGGCTCAGAAAACTCTTAAATCTGTAGGAAGTGACATTGGAATCCCTTCTGATACTCATAGAACTAGATCTAACTTTGCTCTCGTGACCAAAGTTTTAGCCACAGATGATCCTACTACTTGTGCTCCATATAAGGGTAAACCTCATTGGGAACAAGCTATGACTGTTGAGTATGGTTCTCTTATGAAGAAAAAGACTTGGTCTCTTGTTCCTCTTCCTTTGGAAAAAAAAATTAGTTGGTTGTAAATGGGTTTATAAAACTAAATTTACTGCAGACGGACAGATTGAAAAATATAAAGCTAGATTAGTTGCAAAATGTTTTAATCAACTTGAATGTATTTATTATAATGAAACTTTTGTTCTTGTTGCTAAAATGAATACAATAAGAACAATTTTATCTATTACTTCATCTTATAAATGGGAAATACACCAAATGGATGTTAAAAGTCCTTTTTTAAATGGTGATCTTAATGAAGACATTTATATGCAACAACCTCTTGGTTTTATTAATTTTGAATCATCAATTTTAGTATGTAAATTACACAAGTCTTTATATGTTCTCAAAGAAGCACCTAGGGCTTGGTGTGATAAAATTGATACTTATTTCTTAAATCATGGTTTTAAGCGTTTTATATATGATCCTAACCTTTATGTTAAGCATGTTGATGATAATATCATTGTTATTGTTTTATATGTGGATGATCTGCTTATCATTGGCAATCAACTTTTTCTAATTCAAAATATGAAAGTGAACTTCAAAAGCAGTTTGAAATGACTGATCTCGGTATATTGCACTACTTCTTGGGTCTTCAAATTTGGCATATGGAAGATGGTATTCTTCTCTCTCAACCGAAGTATGCTATTGATTCATTGGCTCATTTCCACATGAGTGATTGTTAACATGCTCCTACGCATTTTCAGCCCGGTGTAAATTTAATTGTTGAGTGTACTAATCCTCTTGTTGATGCTACTCTTTATCATCTGCTTGTCGACAGTTTGATATATTTAACCCACGGCAGACCATATCTCTCTTTTGTCATCAGTATGGTTTCACAGTTCATGAAACAACCTCATGAAATTCATTGGCAGGAAGCCAAGATAATTTTGAGATATTTACAGGGGACATTGTATTATGGTGTTTTTTATTCAAGCATTCGTATAGTTTTACTTTGTTGCTATAAAGATTCTGACTAGGCAAGTGACAGTTCTGATCGATGGTCAACTGCTGGTTATATATTTCAACTTTGTTCAGGTCTGATTTCTTGGTCCAACAAAAAGGTGAATACTCTTTCTCTTTCGTCATGTGAAGCAGAGTATAGAGCATCCAAAGAAGCATCTAAAGAAACAGTTTGGTTACGGCATGTTCTCACTAAGCTTGGTCTGGTTTTGAAATCATCCATTGTGTTGAAATGTGACAATCATGGTGCAATTCAACTTTCTTACAATATGTTATATCACTCCAAGACAAAGCATCTTGATCTTGATGCTCATTACATTTAATTTATCGTCGCAGATGGTATTCTTTCTCTTAACTATTGTCCAACCAATCAGCAGGCAGTCGATATCTTCACCAAATCCTTAATAGCAGTGAAGTATATGCATCTTCATTCTTTACTTGGGATGAGGGAAGTTGTCATCAAGGGGTTACAGTAATGACTCCTTCCTTCCTTTGTTAGTGGGATTTTCTCCCAACCATTATTAAGGGGGAGTGTTGGAATATTTTATATTCCTTGGAAGGTAATAATGTCTTTGTATTATGTCAGAAGATATCCAGAATCTTATCTAAAAGAGTAATACATTATATCTCATATTAATTATGGTAAAGTATACTCTTGATATCCATCATTATATAACGTGATGTTATTTAGGAGACTTATATTATCACACATGTAATATATGAGAGTAATTCCTCCTCATCTCTTGGTCTATAATAAGGTCAAGGGAGTCACATCATACAACAATTTTATCTTTATGTGTTGTATTGGGGTTTTTGGAATTGCTCTATTGTAAGCTTGAGGAGATATTCTAGAAATACTAGAAGACTTCCTTCCTGTGGACGTAGCCCAATTGGGTGAACCACGTATATTTGGTGTTCTCTTTTCTCTTGCTCTCTTTTGTACTTATTGTTGATATATTATTGTTTTGCATAGATAGGTAAACTAGTTTAACTTGATCCCTCTTTCCAACAATTCCAACCCTTCTCAATTAAACTAAACTGAAATGTAACTAGTGAAATTGTGCATTAAATGGGTTTATGCTAGAGCACATTCATTAATTTTATTGGTTATTGATTAAAATTAAACTCTAAGAATTGAGTCATATGTAGTGTAGTTTTGTAAATTGCTTACAAGTGAAAGAACAATTTTATCAGTGGAATGAGTAGAAAATCTACTTAAAACCTACTTTAAAAATATATATATAACTAATAATAACTAATTTGTTTAAAGTATATGGTTACTAAAATAAACGTAGTTATATTGTTTCCTATAATATAGTTGAAATATTCAATACAAACATACATTTATTTCTTGAGATAAATTATTTGGTACACAAAAGGTTAGTTGAACGATTTTTAAAGGATTTCTGGTTAGTGAGTTAGGTTAGTGGTTAAGTAATAGTTAAGGAGTTAATGGGTTGATAAACCATAATAGTTAACGAATCAATAGGTTAGTGGATATGTCACATTAGTATGTTTGTTGGCCAATGGTTAAAAATTTTCTGAGTTAGGTGATAAATCATAATTTTATTTTTGGGTCAATAGTTCATATTGTCAGTTTTAAATGAATGCACTAAAATAGAAATGACAGCCTGTTGGCTAATAGAAAAAAGTGAGTTGATTAAGACAAGCATAAGCTTATCAAAGAGCGAAATCAAGTTGTGCGCAGGGTTGGTTGGTTGCTTGTTTTTTATCTTGGGGTTTAAGTCACTGTGTAGGTTGAGAAGGGAAGAAGAGTGTTTTTTAGCTAGAGAATCAGCCCATGATGTTTACAGATTGACAATGGTGTGAAGGATAGAATAAATACATAGTGCCAAAACCTAAGAGAATGAGAGGAGAGAAGTCTGTATGAGTTGTAAAGAATATCAAGAGAAAAGTCTGCAAGATGAGTGCACGGACAAAAGGTACTGACATATTTCTCATCCATGTGAAGAGCGCCTTTGTGGTTTTTCCCGGATGGGTTTCCACATTAAATATTGTCACTATGTGTCTTTGATTAATATGATTATGTTGAATGCATGAATTTTGTGAATAAGTAGATTTGAATATGTCACACCGCATCTATTTATGAATAATCCCATATATGTGTGTGTGTGTGTGTGTCACAACTTATAGAATGAATCTGTGATAAGAATTTTATGTTGAATACTGCAAAATGTGTCGATTGGTATATAGATTGTTATCTTGAATGAATAGACCAAGAATAAGAAGTATAATCCTCATCTTCAGTCGATCAGTCTAATAAGTATTGCACGATTAGAGATCACCACATAACTACAGAAACTTGGTTTTGGCAGTTCCCAATAAAATATCTCGGGTGAGACTACATATGCGTCATAGGTGTTGCTGACGGGGTCCTCCTCTGTCGGTTCGATATCTTGGATTTTGTTGATAACTAAGGATCTAAACATGGTTCGATAGGAAGAACACCAACCAAAATGTTTTCATTGTCAATACCATGAATCATTTTGGTGGGGATATGTTGTGGCACCCGAAAAAGCTGAAAATTTAAGATTGGGTGGATTTGAAGGCACTAGAGTTTTTACCAGAAGAAATTGAAGGGTCTCGATTGAACCCAACAGAGCGGTTGGAGCAATATATCTATACAAATATTCATGATATTTTCTTTTGCAAATTTCCTATTTTGTTGCATGAGTGGTTGTTGAGGTTATCAACCCAACGAAGAAAATTTTTAGAGGGAAAACCGATAGAGTGGAGCCCTCAGTTAATTCAACAACTATAAAGTATTAGAAACCCTATATCTAGGGCTGTTGATTTCTGGGTTGATAGTATTTTGGAAGGATAGATAACTAAAATTACAGTCAACACAATAAAATCATACAATGAGGCAGAAAGAGAATTTTTCCAAGGACCTATAGGACGGTACTTAACATATTTAAATATTTGGATCAAGATGCTTATATATGAGAAAGGGGTCTTTAGAATGGAATCTGGTGAATAAATGTTTGTGCGTAGAGACCTGGGATATGTCACAATAAAAGTGTGAGAAAAATGGAGTAGAGTAAGCTAAGATGTTTCCTAGTGATGGAAAGGATGATCTAGAAAGTAGAAGCCTGGGGAGTGGAAAAAGATTTTGGTCAGGAAATAGAAGAAGGGCCATGATGAGAAGAGGAAGTTGTAGTACGAATGGAGGAGAAGACTACACATTGCTGTCACACTTCGACTAAGGTTCTTGTGATGAGGAAGAGGAATATCAGCCTATATATGAAAAAGAAGAAGAAGAAGAAGAAGTTCCAGGTCCAGAGTACGGATAGGACATACCCATTGTTAACACTCAGAATGTACCCAGGTTGCAAAGGTAAATCCCAAAGGTAACAGCAAAAAAAAACCACTTTAGAAAGAAACTGGCTTTTCTTTCTAGAGAGGGATCTCTCAAATATAGATTTAACAAGGTCAGATATGAATCAACACTCAAAAATTATACAGATGGTTGGAACAATACACATAACCATTGGGCAATGGAGTCACATATACATAAAGATATCATAAAGACATATGAGTGATATTTTATCAAAGGCAAGATAACCATTCAATCACAGTCATTCATTTAGTTCAGGTGGGACAGAAGAGATAATGAACAGTCCATCAATACAGAGCATCAAAAGATGAGTTATATATTAACTTTAGTAGAAACATTCATAGAATATCTGAGACAATGATCAGAGCATAAACAATATGAATTCCAACCATTCAATACTATGTTTCAGATACGAAGAAAACAAAATGGAGTGTAACATTGGAAAAAACAATCACAAAGGAGGGAAAATACAGACTGTAATGTAAACAGCACAAGAATCTCTGATAACCCACACGCATTCAATTTTGTTATTCAAAAATATATGTTTTCAAAAAACATTCATCAACAAGATGGGTTCCAACCCCCATCACATAAAATAAATGTAATTATATACATAAAATGATTTCTTCTTCCAAGAAGATTTATAACTGAATAACCTGCTTAATCAAAGTCTTGTAACTATATTCCTAACTACTAGGAATAAACTACTTGCTTCGATCCTAACAGATCATTTAATTAAAATCAACTCGGTAACAAGGCCCATCCAAGCAACTCCTCAGCGCGCAACACTTGTTTTCATGAATGAAGGATATACTTTGTTTTTCCAAATCTTTCTATGGCTCTCCATTGCTCCGCGCTTGGAATATCATACTCAATCATTTCCCGAATAGACACCTCCAGCTCCATGTAGGCTTCATAAAACACAGTAGGCAACCCTCCCCTGATGATCAGGAATTTCTGTAATATCTCAAAATCTTCTGTCAGCTTATCTACAATGACTTTTCCCTTCATCCCTTTTACCAAATCATCAAATTTAGAATGATCCATACGAATTTGCACCAACAGGCTGTGATAATGCTCTTGAGAAAATAGTCATCCTTCCTCGTCCCAAAAGGAAGGAAGGCCATCTTCAAATAATTCTTTAAAAGCCTGCTTGAAATCATTAATACGTGAGATCATCTCATCAGCCTTGTCTTGTACTGTCTTCATTAGATAATGTTTATGAATAAACCTTTTTTACCACAGTACCATTGCCACTCTGTCTTTGACTCCTATATCTTGTAATTTTTTATATGTTAATGAATTTAGGAAATTTAATGCATTATGAGCTGTGCCAAGGGGTTTCCTCTCCATGCTTTCATTTACTAACTTCAATCTTTGATTGGCTAAATTGACCAATATACTTTGGTCATCAATGAAGTTCAAATAATGCCTGAACTTAGTAATTTCCACGGATAATGTATCCCAGATTATGTGTTTAGCTCCCTGGAGAGGACCCTTTCCTATGTTCCTTTCTTTCAATTCATTAAATTTCTTCTGTAATTGACTTTTATCTTGTAATATCTTATTCTTATTTTCAGTCACTTTGGCTAGCTCATATTTGATTTTTTCATTTTCCTCTTTTAATTCCCTTATCTCTTTATCTTTCAAGCTGACTTGGGACATGGGCACTAGTAAGTCATCTGCAAAAAATCATTTAAAGGTTTTTCAATATTCACAATAGTTAAGTCCTCATCAGTGGGAGTCTGGATCATTAGTTCCTCCATGATTTATTTTTCTTCATTTTGATCCCTTTTCAGCCGTGAAATTTGTGCTATTAACTCGTTCCGTTCTACTTGCCACTTATCCTTTTCTTCTTGTAATTTTACAGTCTTTCCTTTATACTCCATCATATCCTGATGAATCTTGTCCTTCTCCTGCAATGCTAATAATTCTGATGACTGGACATGTTCTGTACTCGGGATTTTCAATCTTTTCTTCAGTACCTGGAGGGCGTTGTCTTTTTCTTCTAGAAGTCTTCTGATTGCCTAGGTGCTACCTGTTTCATTTCCCGAGCTTACGATATCTACTTGTAGCTTTTTTATTTGAATGGAACTAGCCTTGTTTTCAAACTTCTCATGTTTTAATTGGACTTCCAATTTGTCAACTAAAGCTTATAACTTATTAATTCTTACCATAGCATGCGATAAATCTGAATAAATAATGTCTCTCGTTTGTTTATGTAACTGTATTTTATCTGATACACTAATTTTGTCTAATCTCACTTCCATTTCTGACACCTTCTTATCACTTACCATGGCCAATTTTAAAGTATTCTTTTCTACGTCCCAAGTAGAAACCAAAGAAGTCTTTGGATTATTCAGACTTTTCACCCGTGGGAGTAGATTCCTTGTTTCTTCTACAGACTGTCTTTGTTTTTCCATATAGCTGGCCATGAACTCTTCCTTAGACTTAAAAACTGGGCTTGATTCTGTATTATATACACCTTCAAAAGAAAATTGATTTACCTGTACAGATTTCTTAGGAACCAAAGCAACTCTTTTCAATTCACCTAAAATTACTTCGCTTAGAATTTGATCATCGTTAAACAATTTGGATTTCTTATGTAATATGTCCTCATCTGTTTCCATACTTTCCATTTCAGAAAGACTTCTTTTAATCAAAATATTTGAACTATCTGGCATTTGAGATACTGCAACTGGTCTACTGCTTGTCTTTTCGTCAGATCCTAGAATTTCCACAAAGTAAAACAAATTGGCTATTTCATTCAGACCTTCAACAACCTGATGGTCGAATGGCTTATTTTTATTTGCCTGTTTTCTTAGAGAAATTATATGGTAAGGATCATAATTGATCCTTTGTTCTCTTTGGAAATCCATGCTTTCCAACAATTTATCTACAAACACCAGAGCACCTTTATTTTTAAAAATAAAAGAACCAACTTTAAGAGGGAACTTGATATTGGAAGATTTCTTGAAATCCCCAAAGTGTTCTTCTTCTGCATACAATCTCTGTCTCATATATTCCAATGCAAAAATCATGGGTGTAAGGAAAGCAGGTAGCTTATAAGGTTCTCTAGTAAAACCATATATTCTCAAAACGGTGAAGTCCTTATACAAGAACCAATCTCCAATCCTATCCTTGGGTGAGGATTGCATCATGCTTTTCATCTCTTCCAATACTCGGGGTAACACTTCATCAAACATCATCTTATATATTTCTGACATGATAGAATTTGCAAATTCAAACATATTGATTTGCTTGGGCAAATCTGAAGAGAATATAGTACTCAAGAACTGCAACTCGGTGACATTCGAACATAGTAACATGTTCAGCAAATAAGTTTGAAACTTGAAAAACCTGACTTTTGGAAACTCACTCAATTGGAGATGTATGGCTTCTACTAGATATTCGTCTAAACTGAAGACATGAACTGACTGAGACTCAGAACTAATCAAACTCATTTTTAATAAGAAGCCCAAGATGACTTCATTGACATGACAGTCATCATCTAGACCCAAGACCTGATAGACTAAAGACACAACCAATTGAACTTCATCCCTAAAAATGTGAACATGATATGGCAGAAAGAGACCATCCAGTGACTGACCCTCACTAAGAATGCTACACAAGAATTTACATCGAACCTCAGTTTCACAATTTTTGTACACTTCAGCTAAAATGGACTCGTTTACAGACTCACGACTATCGAGGTAATTGTCGGGAAAATTCAGGTTTTCACGGATGGCCTTTGCATCAATTTTACACAGTATCCTAGACGTAGAATGACTTACAATAACTCTCTCAGAAGAAGAATAGTTAACTGCACACCACTCGGAAAACTCGGGAAAATGTAGGGTCTGCTCAATGGAAAAATGATACAAAAACGATTTACAAGCATTTAAAATGTCATTTCCCTACGAATTGTATTGCCATAATCTTTCTTTGATAACAGATACACTTCCCACAGACAAGAAAGGATCATATACTCCTCTATCCCTGTCAACCAGGTATTCTTCTCTCTTGTCCAGAACTCAGTTAAACCCTTGTAAACCCTTCCCTTTATCCATAATACAGAAAAACAATGGTAATTCCGCAGATGAAGTTCAAGTATTTAGGGATTACCTGCTACTGTAACTGCATATACTTGTGGTTAACTGTTAAAGGGTGGCGATCAAGCAGTCCTTTTCATTCGTTCGGTGTAATAAAAAATAATTATTCAAACAAGTCAACTCCACTTATATAGAATCCCACTCTGGAGGCCCCTCTTTAGCGGTTTCTCTCAAACTGCTTTTCCCCGTGGAATGCACCACAAACTGCCGCGTGTACCGCAGTTTCCATTCCGCTACCACTTTTCTTCTCCAACCATCGCGCAACTCCATCCTCCGGATCTGTTGACAACCATTGATGCATTTTCCCTTTATTTCTCAGCCGTCGGATAAGCCTACACGTACCCATTCCACTGAGCTCCTTCGTTTTAATGAACGTGCAAGTTTACGGGGCGGACTTCACATTGATCATAGATTTCGTCAAGCTAGATTTATGACCGTTGATCTTCGTATCTTATTAACTATCTCCATATGTCCTTATCCTCCGCGCATCTTCATTGAGAGGGTATATTATAAGCCATTGATCTCCATTTCCTTGCTTTACACCGTTGGATCATGTGATAATTTCATTGCTTATGCACCCTTTATCATACTTTCACACCATTATATTTAACCAAAGTTTTCAAGCAACCATTATTTCTCTTTACCATGGTCTCTTCGACCCTTTGCTAGGTAGAGGTGTTAACACCCATGACGCTGCGTACATATCTGGAGGTAATATCTAGAAACTCATCACCCACTAGCCAAACCTTTTAAATAATAGTACCAAGAACAAATATAATGGCCGAGAATGATATAAAGTTGCCAATATTTAATGGAAATGTATTAGAAGACCTTGAGCAACATTGGTTTCTATGTGAATCCATGTGGACCGTGCGACAGGTCCAAGATGAAGCCATCAAGAAGGATAAGATAATCACAACCCTTAGGGTCGTGCATTCGATTGGTACATGAAATTCTCTATGGTTCTGACAGAAATCCCACAAAAAACATTAGATCAAATCTGGGTAGGATTAATAAATGAGTTCAAAAATCCCAAATCTGAATCACAGTGTATTACAAAGATAAATGAAATTAAGCAATTTCCTAAGGAGTCTATTTGGGACTTCAACCAAAGATTCAAGATGTTGATGGCCAAAGTAAGCTTCCAAATGTTAGAATTTTAACACAAAGAATGGTTTATGACAACGTTGTTACCGCACATCCAGATTCCTTTGATGCAAAAAAATATCATATCCCAAACCGAGGCTCTGGAATTGGCTATGAAGTTGGAATACTCATCAATCGGAGAAACTGGTGCATGAATGATGCAAATCCAGTCGCAACTAGCCAACCTTACACTACAAATTCAATATATTAAGAAAGATAAGGAAGTATGAAACGAATTCAGGTGTATGATATGCAGAACCGAGGGACACCACAAATACAAATGCTCGACATATATGAATTATTTTGCATCGAGATAACAAAGTCTGATAAATAAACAAAGAATTCCTTGGTGTGTTGAAATAATGTAACTTCAAAGAATATTATACTTGTACTTCATATTATTATTATCCTCCTTCGGGAGATGTTACTTATGTAAAAGGTCATGTAAATATCATGAGGTAAACACTCAAGTTGTAAGTCGGATCAATAGCACCCAGAAAAGATGATTATAATTATTATTGTGAAGTTTACCTAGGTAGGTCGGCCCTTCCAGTTAGGTAGGTCAGACCAATTAGGGTAAAATTCAGTTGGCAAGTTTAGTATAAATAGGGAGGCACCTACCCTCATTTATAGACACACACTCACACTTGTATTGTGCAAGAGAGAGAAATAAGCTGGAGAGACAGAGAAGGAGGAGGACCAATATATTTGGTTTCTTAGCTCTTATTCTTTGGGTTTGGTCTCTCACTTGATGAGACCTTGTTCTTTGGACATTGCATACTGGTAATCTATATTGAGGAATTTTTTCTAGGTTTTTCCCTTTAGGATTTCCCAGGGTAAATTGTTGTGTACCTTGTGATTGTGTTTCTTTTAGTGGTCCTCTTTATGTTGTTATTATGAAAATGTATTAAATGCTAATCGAGTTGGAAATTAAGCTATGACAGCATAACAAACTTAACATGGTATCAGATATATCCTGAAAAGAGCAGCTTCCATGAGGTAAATCTCTCTCTCCTTCTCTGGACAAGGAAATTAGGGTTTCCTGATAAAGTGGAATTTTTTAGTGCAAGTAACATAGGGAAGTGTGCCCCTTATAGGTGCCTATTTTGGAACCAAGATCAAATTTTTCCAATGGGAAGATACACTGGAATGTCAAGCCCTAGTTTTTCTTGAAACCAAAAAACCAGTAAACCAGAAAACGAAAAACAGAACCAGAAACTATAGTCCAGAATCTTACAAGTCCAATTTCAAGGGTTAGAATTTGGATTCTTCAGAAACTAACTATACCATCATACTCTCCTTAGTCAAGCACATCTTTTGGTGAGTACAGTTTTCATTTCTGAGAAATTTTCAATTTTGGTCATTTTCTAATCTCTTGGACAAGATGTCTCCAAGCACTAAGGTTGATGACAAGTTGGAAGGTATAGAAAACATATGTGCTTGGAAATACATAATATGACTCATTCTAGAAGAGAATGATCTTGCAAATTTTATCAAGGGAGTTGTGACAAAACCCGAAGAAGATGAAGCAAAAGAAAAGTACAAGAAAGATATCATAGTCGATTCAATCAAGGATCACTTGAGTCCTCAAGTATCCTCTAAGGATACAAGGATATGTTTGATTGCCTATTAGGAATGTATTAAGTAAGAAACATCAACCGAAATATGAACTTCAGATCCCAACTCAAAAGTACAAAGATGAGCAAGGGTGAATCTACATTAGGGGAGTTTTGAGGTAAAAAATGGGCCTGAAACAAGAATCATACCATTAAAATTCACTTTATAAGAACCAACAGGATTCAAGATGATGATGTCAACCATAAGGATAAAATTTATAAAAATCAATAGAGGGAAAAAGAAAAAATTACTTTTGCTTATCATACTTTTGTCATATCTCCTTACCAGTTCACCCAAATTTTGAGTTTAGGGACTCGTTGGATGTGGAATTTATGTACACATCCAACCCATACCCACACTGCATACTTCTGAGGTACCCACAGAACCCAAAAATGAAAATTTCAATAAAAACATATTTTAATATTAAAATACGTTTTTTATTGAAATTTTCATTTTTGGGTTTCATGGCTACCTCAAAAGTATGCAGTGTGGGTATGGGTTGGATGCGGAATTAAATTCACATCCAACGAGTCCCAAACTCGAAATTTGGGTGAACCGATAAGGATATATTCCAAAAATACGATAAGAAAAAATAGTTTTTATTTTTCCCCTCCAAAATTTTGAACTTTTATTTTATTATTATAACTCTTATTTTATTATTTCCCTTATGAGGCCCATTTTAGAACTCAAAATCCCCTAATGATCCATGAATACTTCAATAGTCTCTCTCAATTCAAAGAACAACTAACAACTAGAAGCAATTGAAGACAAGATTGATGAAATTGAACTAGTAATGACCACTCTCAATGGTCTTACTAGACCATGGGACTCCATCAAGACAGTCTGTGCAAGGAAGGAAAGCCTAAAATTTGATTTCCTATGGGAATAATGTGTTCAAGAAGAATATAGAGTATCTAACCGAGAAGCACGACTTAGAGAAGATGACCATACTCTAGCTATGGACACCATAAGAATAAAAGGAAAGCATCATTTTAAGAAGGAAAATCATAAGGGGTCTTATCCTTCTAAAAAGTTTCATAATAATAAAAAGGGAGATTACAATCAGAAAGACTTCTCCTCTTATTAATTTTACCATTGTGACAACATAGGACACATTGCCAGAAATTGTTCAGTAAAGAAAGAATAATTTAAGAGGAAGAATAACAAAAGACATCATGATAACTTAACAGAAGAAGAAGAAGAAGAACCTCCTAAGAAGTTAGAAAAAGAAGAATTTGAGGAATATAATATTTAGAAGATGTATCTAGAGGGTGGAATGTATGAACTGAGAGGTCACTCAGAAGAATCCTTTATCCATGATCAAGATCTTCCTATGCACTTATGGGATGAAGCAACAAGGACAACATTATATGTCCAGAACAGAATATCCCATAGTGCACATGGATTCAAATCCCCTGAAGGATGTTCACAGGAAAGAAAACAGAGGCAAGTCACCTCAATATATTTGGTTGTCCAGTGTTTGTTCATATACCAAAAGAGAAAAGAACCAAATTAAATCCTTCTGGAAAGAAAGGAATATTTGTTGGGTATTGTGAGGTCTCCAAGGCCTTCAAAATATATATACCAGGTTACCATCACATGGAAATTAGCAGGGATGTAACCTTTGATGAAAATGAAACTCTCAAGAAGTCAAGAAAGTGCCAACCTAAGGAAAAATATGAAGAAGTTCTAGCTCCCGGAGATGCAGAACCGATGAAGGAAGTTACACCTTCTCATGATGATGATATTACGGAAGAACATGATATGTTGGATCCCCAAGAACCTCCCCACATGAATATCTCCCACAAGAGAAAGATAGCTTGGGTTCATGATATTATTCAAGAAGAAAGAAGGTATGGTGCTCCAGAACACTCCTTAAGGAAAAGAAAGAATCCAAATCCATTTCCTAGTTATGCGGCTTTGACGTGTGATCTTGTAGACAAAGAACCTACTTTTTTGAAGCAGATGTTCAAAATAAAGAATGGGTAGAATCTATGACAGAAGAATAACAATCCATAATGAAGAATGATGTATGAGAAATAGTTCCCAATCTAGAAGAAAAAAGTGTGGTATCTTCCAAATGGATATACATTATAAAACATACAACTGATGGAAGTATTGAGAAGTATAAAGCAAAATTTGTGGCCCATGCATTCTCTCAAAAGGAACGAATCGATTATGAAGAGACATTTTCTCCTGTATCAAGGTACACTTCCATCAGAACCATCATGGCCCTAGCATCCAAGACATAATGGAAGTTACACAAGATGGATGTGAAAACAACCTTCCTAAATGGTGTAATTGAAGAAGTGTGCATAGAACAACCACAATTTTTTTAAGTCAAAGACAAAATAACACGTGTCTGTAAATTGAAGAAGGATCTGTACGGATAAAAACAAGCTCTAAGAGCTTGGTATGGAAGAATTGATAGTTTTTTATGAGCTTGGGATTTACCAAAATTAAGAATGATCCTAAAATTTACTTCAAGGTTATGGATAATGAACCTGTAATATTACTAATGTATGTGGATGAATTATTCCTGACAAGTAATGAGAAGCAAATCTCAGAATGTAAGAAGAAGCTTGTTGCAGAATTCAAAATCAAATACCTTGGCTTGATGCATTATTTTCTAGGTCATGAAGTATGGCAAAGACCAGAAGGAATATTTATTAACCAAGGGAAGTATGCAATGGAAATCCTGAAAAGGTTTGACATGCCAGAATGTAAATCCATGGCCACGCCCATGGATAGACACTTGAATTTGTTGGTGGATGCTTCGTCAGAATGAATGGATGTGACACTATACAGACAGATCATTGGTTCATTGATATATCTGGTGAATAACCGACCAAATATATGCTTTGTTGTGAACACTTTGAGTCAATATCTGATTGAACCCAGACATGTTCACTTGATATATGCAAATAATGTGATGAGGTACCTAAAAGGTACAATATACAATGGACTTAGTTATACTAGATATCATGTGATTGTAGTACTAGAGATCATGTGATGAGGTACCATCACATCATCCTAAATATGCGTTCAGGTTACTCCATTGATTCCATAAATTGCAAAAATTACTAAAACATAATTTCTCATATATTCCTCCCCACTCGCATCTCCTTTTTCCATATCTTCAGATCAAACAATGCCTTCACAGATAGCCTAGAAAACAAAGGGGGCCTCTCTTCCCCAAGGTGTTATGTTACTTAAAGATCAAGGGGTTTCTCTTAAGTTTATCCCCTAGCTTGTTCTTGACCCCCTTCATGCTCTTGTTCATCCCTCTCATGCCTCCGACCCTCCTCCTTGCAAGTCTTATAACCTTGAATAGTGTGCTCCTCTTTGGTTGGATTCATGGCCTTCACCTCGATGTGTGTCCTCCATCCCTCCTCTTCCTTAACTACATGTCCTCTCCTTCCTTAACGCTTGTCCTCCCCCACCTTATCTTCTCGTCCTCTCCCTTCTTGCTCGCCATCTCTTCCACACGCGCCATGGACTCCCGTCTCCTTTTGAATGCCTCTCCCCGTCATTCTCATATGGATCCTTCACTAGATGGTCACAAGCTATGCATTGTTGGTTTATCCTTCCTCTTCTTGTGCTCCTCACCACTCCAGTGTTTGGTGTCCAAACCTTTCTTCGACGATGAAGAGATCTCATACATTTGTTTGAACCCTCCACCTCTCCCGAGCTTTCCTTCGACACCTTTTATTGAAGGCGCAAATCTCTCACGTGCAGTCTCCCCCACTATTCTCTCAGTGCTATAATGATAAAGGTATGTCATAACCTTCTCCATGGTTACAACCGAAGTCATTAACAGCTCTCCAATTTTCTCAATGGCTCTTGCTGTAGATACCATTACACCCTCTAGCAAAGCTTTCACTAGACAATTTTCACCACGGCTTGCAGGAAATTCAACGGAATGAAAAGGTATGGATTCTAGGCTCTCCAGCATCAAGGCAGGTCAAGATGACCTCAAGCATAACATTCGCAGGTTCACAGAATTCGTTGTTGTGGGTATCTCGAACAAGAGGGAGATGACTTCGGAAGTGAAACATCTGGTTACTGACATGCATCATGTATCCTACCAAATCAGCTGCCATGACTACCGCATAGATGATCACGACAGAGACCTTAGAGAGCTGATGGGAACGGTTAATTTCATCAAGGAAGAGCTCCAGAAGCTAGCCCAGATGAACCAATGCAGCCACTTGCAAGAGCATCCTACAGAAGGAGCTTAGCCAATGGAACAATTTTCAATCACCCATCCTGTGGGGTTCCCAGGAAAACCAAAATTATTCTCACTGCTATTTAATGTTTTATTTATTGTCTTGAACCAAGAGTTCATACGCATATACTCTGCTTCTGTAATAGTGCACAGTAAGAATTATTATCTCGTCTTTAAATGGTTTTTGTCTAGGATAGAAGTTTTTGTAGATACACTATCTCAACTTCCTTTTTTCATATTTCCAATGGCATTGTAGTGAATGGTTGTGCACAACCATTTTAATCATATATATACTTTTTCAGTTTCTGTTAAAAAAAAATAAAAGTATTAGAGTATTAAACCATTAAAATTTATTTAAATTTATTGTTAATGGTAGAATATTTAAATTTATGGTTAATGATAGAATATTTAAATTTAATGTCAATATTATTAAATATTTAACTAATGTTATTTTCAAATGAGAAAAACTTATATTTAAAGTATATTTCCAAACATGTTTCAAATATGCATACATAAAGGTGCGAAAATTTTCTGAAGACCACATTACATATAACAAGCCATGTACAAAGAGTAACATAGAAACATCCCAAGATAGTACATAAATAATAAATGGCATAAAACAAAAAGTGTCCAAAATTCTAGTAATTCCAAAGAGTACCAAGTATGCTAAAATCTTCTATGGTATGAAATATGAGACAAGTTAGTCAAATAAACAGAAATCACGCCTACTGAAATTCATTTCACCATATCTCCATTAACATAAATAACCTCTTTGGATAAGGAATCAACCATTGAGTTCAACTCCCTATAGATATGATCAATAAACAAGTCATAGAAGGAATTCAAACGAAACTATGTTCTTTGGCACCAATGATGAAGCGTTAAAACCTGCAAATTGTAAAGTTTCTTAGCCCAATTAACCACAACATGTTAATCTCCATATATCTTTATGCAATCAGTACCAAAAGAAGCTTTTTTTTGTTAAGCACCAAAGAGATATCAATTATGCCTTGTTTTTGGTCCCCAAACCATAGTTTATTTTCATTATGGAGGAATGTGCACTATTTATAATTAGAAATATACCAGCCGTACATCAACCATCTTGTATAACACCATAAAATAACATGTAGAAATACTGGAAGAGGGAATATCCACAACCTATCTATGGAAGAGGTAATATCCACAATGTGTCTATGAAAGAGAGAATATCCACAACCTGTCTAGAGGTGTTGCATCTTTCCTTCACATAATTGTAATCCTTTAACATATTTATAATTTTGAAGACATTAAAAAAATGTTAACATATTATCTTGAAATATTGTAAAATTATGGATCTTCCATATGCCCTAGCAAATAAAGACAAGAAGAGTCTTAAATTCCTGAACAAAATTGAACAAGTCTAGAAACTATGATCAACTAATTTTATATTAATCAATTTAAAACAACTCTAATTTTAAAAATTGTTTATAATTAAAATATATAAAATTTATTTTATAATTAAAATATATAAAAATTATTATTAAATTAAATTATAATAAACTTTTATTAAAAAAGTTTTATATATTAATTAAAATAATTTCTCTTAAAATAATGATTAAATTCTAATTAGATATCCCTGTTTTAATTATTCTATTTAATAATAGAAGATGAAGAGTATATTTAATCACAATATTAATTAATTTAAAAAAATTAGTAATTAAAGATGTTTTATAATTTAAAATTAGAGTACATTAAAGTTTATCTTCCCGCACTAGTTTTAAATCTTGTCATATTTCTCCATTGCTTAGCCTATCGACATGACTAGTAGGCAATAGCTCGAAAGAGCCAAGTGAAAGGACTATAGTTTTATGATTTGGACTTGTATGGGACGGAGGAGATGGGCGTTCGAGGGTTTTGCTCACAGCCTGCTGGACGGAGTACTTGCAGGTTCCCGATATGATGGCGATGGAAGCTTCGCTTTTTCGAGGTACGGGTAGTCACTATCACCTTTATCTCCCAGCCGGTTCTTTTCTGTTACGGCTCTTGGTGGAAAAGGCCACCTGCTATCGCTTTCTGTCATTTTTTCTGGGTTATTTTGGGAGGGATTTGATCCTCGTTTTGGAGTCTTTTTTTGGGTCATTTCTTTCGGTGGTTCCTAACTTTTGGCCAAACCCTTTACCACGTCTCACCTCCTCTGTGTTTTGACATGGGGTCTGTTGGTTGCTTGATCTGTGTTCTAGCCGTTACCGGCAGCTGGAGTCCCTCCTCATAATCGAGGACTAGTACCAACCAGCTTAAAAGAAGTGGGAAGTATCTTCATATTTTGTCGATTTTTTGTCGGTAAGGGCTTGTTTTGGCTCCGTGTTTTATTCTGTCTCCTATCTGACTGAAGTTTGGATAGTTTCTCTCTTTTCGTGGTCGTAGAGGAATCTGGGGACTTGGTTTCCTTAGGGTTCGTCTGATTTGTCTCGTCTTTGCTTTGCCTTTTGGTCAAAGAACCACTTGTTTATGGTTAAGGGTTATTAACCTGCGGGCAATCCTTCCCTCGTCGTCGCGGTCTTTTCTATCGAGGCTTGCGATTTTTTGGTTGTCGTGGCTTAGTTTTGGGCTGTCAGTTGATTGATTTGGTATCTCGCACTCACCATCAGCTTTTACTATTTGCTCACAGGTTACTTTGGTCTATTTGTTTATCTTTGCCCTTCTCTGACTCGTCCCAGCTTTCTGGACAGTTTTGGATTGACTGTCTATTATTTGCGCCGATTATGTGCCCTCAATAAGGTTCTCTGCGACTAAAAGTCCCCTATCTGATTGTCTTATGGTTTATGAGGAGGATTTATTTTCTTCGACTCGGTCTATGTACCTGGTATGTCAATGTGATATTCGTAGTCTTTTCTGATCCTGATTGCGGCATTTGCCAGTTTCGTTTGTTTTGGGTCTGTCCATCCATATCTCTCCTTTCGGCGTATTGTTCCCTTTAGGTTTCTCGATGTTTTCCTGTATTAACTTGTCATCTGGATAGTTTCTGGTTTTTTGGGGCTTTTTCGACTGTCTTGTTCCCTTTCTTGACAGTTTCGACCTCCGTTTAATCTATAAAGGCTTCTGAGGGTTTCGACTTTACTGCGCTCTTTTGGCGACTGTATTCTTATCTATTTCATGGTTCTTGCCATTGATAGTCTACCCTTTCATCTCCTAGATTCGGTATTTTGGAAAAACATGCAGCCATTTGGGGTTTATGCTCATGATTGATGTTTCGTTTTCACTTCTCGTTTGTTTGGTTTTGCTGCATTTCTTGGGGGTTATGAATGTGTCTGGATTTTAGTAGGACTGGTATGCTGTGATATTTTCCTGATCAACGACTACGCCCCTTTTATTGGGATCTGTCTTATATTGATGTTTCTGGCCGTGTATTGAGGGTTGTATTTTGATTCGATTTATATCATTCTACAAGCAGTATATTTGGGGCTCTGTCAGTATATCTTTAATTTGATGATATGATTGGATTCTGGGATGGTTTATGGTTCGGCAGTATTCATCATGATTATTAGATAGTATGTGTTTTTTTCTTTATGCTGCCCTCTGTCCGTCGGGGAATGTTCATGAATTATCTGCTATGATTTAGATCTGTTCAGCCTGTATTGACCGATTTCTGGTTAGTTTTGTTCCTTGGTTCTGATGATGGAGACCCAAGTTGGGTCTCCTGACCCGAGTCTGGTCCATGATTCCTCTCGTCACCAGAGACGTAGAAAGGCAAAGGCTTACAAAACATTGGAAGGTAAGCTACGCTATGTGGTTGGTAGGGATATCTATATGGACAGGGTGGAAGCGTTGAGTCGCCGAGCATTAATTGGTAGACTGAAATATGTTTCTTTGGAAAAAAATATTGGTTTCAGTGGGCCTCCGAGCATTGGAAACCCTTTCTCTCCTATGTTCCAGCTATTAGCTTGTTGGTCAGAGGCTGGATTGTTTTTGTCTTCCTAGAAGACTCACATGCCTCAGAGGTTCTTAGCCGTCTGTGGAGAGTGGGTAATGGCTCGTTAGTGCTAGATCGTTGGCATGTTAACTTCGATCCTGCGCGCGAAAGAGTGAAAAAGCGCCATCTGTGGGCAATTCTCCCAGGGCTTCCATTCCCCCTCTGGAATCGATCTCTTTTAGAAGGTGTTGGTAATACTATTGGGCGCTTTGTGGCATTAGAGGATGACTTTATGAATTCATTTGATAAAAGGAAGGAAAAAATTCTTGTGGAACTAGATATAAACAAGGGTTTGCCTACTGAAGTGGAGATTCTATGTCATGGGCGATTGTTTATTCAACGCTTGTATTTTCAAGGCATCCCATTTAGATGCAGTGTGTGCAGAAAGAAAGGCCATTTACGTCGTGCCTGTCCGTCTTTTCGAAGTGGGTCTGATAAGCACTCCTTGTATAACCCCTCTGATCTTTCTCCAATTCTTTCACCCTCTCAGAAATGTATTACTCCAGTCAAAAATATCTCTTCTTCTGTTCAGGTGCATGATGTTTATACTTTATATGGGGGAGTGTCTGACCTTGATTTGGCCCTGATTGACTCTGTTATTAGCAGCAGAAAAGCTTCCTTGCATTCGGACATTGATCACTCCAAAGATGTTTACTCTCCTCTCTCCGGTATCCATCCAAGGGAACACGACCTGATGATCCCTACTAAAAATGATTCTTTGGATCAGGAGCCTACCTCTCCACCCCTTGTAAATCCTGCTTTACCTACCCCTCCTCCTCCTTTTCAGTCTGGAGATCCGAGGGGACCTACCACTGTCATTTTGTCCCCTGTACTTCACACTCCTCCATCATCCATTGTTCATCCTGTGGATCGATCTGATCCACCTCCACTCTTTTTAGAAGAGTATTTCCCTCCACTTATGCCCTCAAGCTCCAAGCCTTTGTCTCCTTCGAGCTCCATTGCTTCCCCATCTTTCTCCGATCCCTCCCTACAAAAAACCTTGAGTATCTACTCTGACAAATCTCCCCTTTCCCCCTCAATTCTACCGCTTGACTCTATCAGGTTTGAGAATGTGACTATTAGGAGAAAGAAAAAATCAAAGCCTCCTCTTATTGCTACCTCGCCGCCCTATATCCCCCTATCTACCAGAATTAGAGAAGCAGAGCGCTCATCCTCCACCTCTCCACAAAGGGTCCTTAGAGCAATGAACCCTCTCTCGCCGGTTTCTTGATGCGTTTTCTCTCTCTAAATATTAGAGGCTTGGGAGGATTGGCCAAGCAAAAAAGCCTTCGACACTTGATCTCTGCTCTATCTCCAGATGTTGTCTTCCTCCAAGAGACTATGACCAGCACCTATCCAGCATTATATGCTTTTTCCAAGCTCTGTCCAGGCTGGGAGTTTTGTGCTCTAACTTCAAATGGCCTTTCGGGTGGCTTGCTTTCCGGTTGGAATCCTAAAATCCTTAAGTGTAAAGCTTTCCATACCGCTGCGGGTATTCTGCTAAAAGCCCTGATTCGAGGTTCTTCCCTAGAACTTTCACTCCTTAATTGTTATGGTCCATACTTAAATAGGGATTTATACTGGAAATCTGTGGCTGACGAAGGTCTCCTATCTCTTCCAATTCTTGTTCTAGCTGGAGATTTAAATCTTACCCTTAATGCTTCTGAAATTTGGGGACCTAGGGCACATTTGGACCCTTTGGGCTCTTTCTTTACCAACCTATTCTCAGAGCATCATTTGGTTGATGTAGCTCCCTCCTATGCTGGCCCTACCTGGAGGAATGGAAGGATGGGGGAAGAAGATATCTCAAAAAGACTGGATCGATTTTTGTTATCAGAACAGTTGGTTAGCACTCTTCCTAGGTACCAGGTATGGTCTCATAAGTGCGGGATATCTGATCACTTCCCGGTCTTATTTGAGTGGGAAGATCAACAGAGATTCAATGCTTATCCGTTCAAGTTTAATCAAGCTTGGTTAGAAAATGTGGAATTTCCTAATATGATTCGTCATGAATGGCCCCTCATTTTCTCAAACCATAGGATGGATCCTATGTCAGATCTTGCTTTCAAATTGCATAGGCTAAAAGAGAAGGTTAAAACTTGGTCAAAAGAAGAAACTCAGAAAATGAAGGATAAGTCAGCTCTCTTGGAGAATGAGATAAATGCTCTTCTATCTTCCACTCCTTCGGCAATTCTTAGTAAAGAACAACATGAGAAACTGCTCTCACTCAAAAAAGATCTTCAAAAGCTTCTGGACCATGAAATATACTTTGCTAAACTTCAAAGTAGGGTTACTTGGGCTTCAAAGGGTGATGCAAACACAAAGTATTTCCATGTTTTAGCCTCAGCTCGTAAAAATCATAATGCAATCTAGAGTTTACAAGATGAGAGGGGCAATTGGGTATCTGATGATATTAGTCTAAAAGCTCTTGGTACTTGTTTCTTCAAAAAGATTTTTGAAGATGACAACCAAACCAATCTGGCAGCTCAATTAAAAATTCTTCACCTCTTCCCCTCTTTTATCAATGATTCAGAGGCTGAGATATTCACCAAGCCAGTCACTATACTGGAAGTTGAGAGGGCTCTAAAAACTTTCAAAAAAGACAAGGCCCCTGGACCAGATGGATGGCCTGTGGAGTTATTTTTTACCTTTCTTGATCTCCTGGGTCCCCTACTTGTTAACCTTGTTGAATTCTCTAGAATTCATGGTAGAGTTTCCCCTGCTATAAATTCCACCTTCCTAGCCCTGATACCTAAGCTAGATTTGCATGTTTCCTTTGCGGATTTCTGTCCTATTTCGCTATGTAATCTCTGCTATAAACTAATCTCGAAGATAGCTGCCATGAGGCTCAAACCTTTCTTGGACTCTTCCATATCCTCTCAGCAATTTGGTTTCCTAAATAAGCGACAAATCTTCGAGCCCATTGCCATAGCTTAGGAGGTCCTACATTCTGTCAAAATACATAAGAGATCTACTCTTATTCTTAAATTGGACCTATCAAAAGCGTTTGATAGAGTAAACTGGAATTTTGTTCGTCTTATTCTCATCCAGATTGGGGTACCTCTTGTTGGTGTTAATTGGATCATGGGGTGCATCACTTCAGCAAATTTTTCCATACTTGTCAATGGTTCCCCCTCTACCTTCTTTCCAGCCTCTCGCGGTACCAGACAAGGCTGTCCTTTGTCTCCTCTGTTGTTCATTCTGGTTATTGAAGGTCTCAGCCTCTTGATAGCGGAAGCCAAAAGAACTGGTAAATTAAAAGGTATCAAGATCTCTTCCCAACTCTTCCTCACACATCTACTTTTTGTAGATGATGTTCTACTATTTGGCATGGGATCTTATGATGATTGGCTGGCTTACAAAGAAATACTAGACTCTTTCTGTGAAGCTTCTGGCATGTGTATTAATTCCAATAAATCATGTTTCCTACACAATGATTTGGATGAGGATCTTCTTAGATACATTTCCAGTATTTTGCCATATAATTTTGATCATCTTGATAAAGGATTTGTATATCTCGGATATTTCCTAAAACCTTCGGGCTATATGACAAAATACTGGCATTAGCTGGTTAAAAAATTTGAGAAAAGGATATCTCATTGGATGAACAGGTTTCTGTCTTTAGGAGGACGACTGGTTCTCATCAGATCGGTTCTTACAGGTATACCTGTTTTTTGGCTGTCCCTTGTGCCCATTCCCGTCTCCATCCTGGATAAGCTCCGAAAATTCATTTTCTCTTTTCTCTGGGGCAATACATCAAATTATAAAAAATTTCATCTAGTAGACTGGCAGCTTCTGGCCCGTCCGACATCCCTTGGGGGATGGGGGATAAAACATTTGCCTAGCTTTAGTCTTTCACTCAGAATGAAATGTTTTTGGCTGGCCATTAATAGTGATGGTATATGGAATCAACTCATCTCGGTGAAATATCTGAAAAATAGGCCATTTTCTTCTTGGATTAGGGGAAAAAATTTCACTTACTGGAATCCATCGATTATCTGGAACGGTTTTATGAAAGCCCTTCCGTGGATTGGAAAAGGGATAATTTGGCTGGCATGAGATGGAACTTCTATTCGTATTGGTGCTGACCCAATTGTGGGTATGGATACCTCTTTCATTCTTCCGATAGCATTGAGAGAATATTTAGAGGATTATGGAATCTGCTATCTGTCCGATGCCTGGAATTATACTTCCTCGGATACAGGATTTTGGTTTTCAGCTGAGGATTTAGATCTGACAGGTGATTGGAAATCGTTATGGGATAAATATATTAGGGGATTGGAATATGGAAGAATTCGCCTAAATAACCAGCAAGATTCTCTGCTATGGTCATTTAACAAAAATGTGGGGTCATTAACAGCTTCAATGGGTTATGATAGCATTCTCCAAGCAAAAGGGTATGACCATCAAGATATTGCACTGAATTTCCTTTGGGCTCTGCGCATTCCCTTGAAGATTATCTATTTTATTTGGCTCTTAGCGCGTGATCGTATATTAACCTGGGATCATCTGCAGCATAAGGGCTTCCAAGGTCTAGGTAGATGCAGTCTTTGTAAAATGAGTATCGAAGATATTCCTCATCTCTTTCTGACCTGTCCTTTTAGTGTTGCTGTTTTTGCACATTATGCTGCCAAATTTAGATTTACCTGGCCAAAAAACAGTACGATTTCTTCCCTAGTGATTCATTGGTATAATTCTCCCCTACGATCAGCCTCTTTTAGATTTCTGCCTCTATTCATTTTCTGGGGCATCTGGCTCCTTCGAAATCAGTGTCTGTTCGAAGATAAGATTCCTGTCTTCCATGCCCTCATCTCCAGAATCGATCATTTCCTTATTACATACCCTGCACCTGTAAAAATCCAAAAGATTCGAGAAATTGGTCCCAAGCCTGGTTGGGTTTTTCCATGTGGTTTTTTTTACGGAGCCTCAGTTGTTAATATTGGAGGTTCAGGTTTCATGATCTATTTAAATGACTCACATTATTTCAGTTTTGCTATGGGTTGTGGGTGTAGTACCAATACTAGAGCGGAATTGCTGGCTCTTTGGGCTACTCTTAGAGTTTGTTTGCTGATGGGTTTACCCATCAAATTGATCTATGGAGATTCTTCGGTTATCATATCTTGGCTCAACGGATTTACTGCGCTTGATGTTCCAGCTCTGATGCACTGGTGTGGTGACATAAAAAAAATGCTTCATTCTGCCCCGCATGTGATCTTCAAGCACATTTATCGTGAGCATAACTCGTTGGCAGATGGTCTCTCGAAAGAGGCCTTAATCTTGGATATGGGCCATGGCATTTTTTCTAAATATCTGGATGGGTCAGTCATCAATGATGGCCATTTTGATCTATTTTAGTCTCGTTGTTTCTTTTATATCAGCACTTTTGACACCTGCAGTGAATGATTCTATTTTGTTATGTTCTGGAGATCTCCTTGCCAGCTTGTTTTGCTCAAGATAGTATGCACTTGATGATCACTCTCGATATTAGATTTCTGACCTGAGTATACTCAGGAATGATGAGAAAAGTCTGCGTTGATCAGACTTTTGTTTTTTGTCTCTTGATATGATGCTGTATCAGTCATGTTATGTGTTTTTTAGACTCTCCTATGTATCATTGCTATTTGAACAGTTTACATGCTATGCATGGAGATTGATGTAAAAGATGTCTTTTGATTCTTTTTTAATAACAAAGGCTAGTATTTTTTCCTCTGAAAAAGAAAGAGCCAAGTGAAAGCTCCAATGGAAATATGCTTTAATATGATACGATGGGCTTTTTTTGAAACCTAAGGCTTGTGTTAAAATAGGATTTATATAGATATGTTTCTTAGGAAACTAAGGTTGGAAATTTCAAGCAGAGAATATATTCACCAAAATATTGGCATAGATAGATTATTAACACTTTTTTGCATATAATGTTAAAAAATATTAATCAATTCTCTTGATATGAAAAGTTAAAGAGAGATTGCAATGGAAGACAGGGTGGTTTGAATGGTTGGTAAGGTGTTCAAAAGTAAATTGATATGAAAAGTAGAGAGATTGGAATGGAATACATGGCGGTTTGAATGGTTGGTAAGGTGTTTAAATGTAAATTGATATGAAAAGTAGTTAAGATTGCAATGTAAGATATGGTAGTTTGAATTGTTAATTGGGTAATCACATCTTATTTTTGAAATTAGATATATTTTTTATTTTTTTATCTATAAAGATATTTTATTCATAGCTTTACTTTTGAACATTATATTTCAAAATCTTTTTTATTGTATTTTCTTTTCCTAATTCATTTAACCTCAACCTCACCACATTATAGATAGATTACATTGTGCTCTCCATGGATCAATGAAAAAAGAACAAGCACAAGTAACCAAGTAATAAAAAATGTTCAATCTCCAACTAGACATGGAGAACATGTTCCATAAAACTTTAATGGGAGACCATATGTTTTATATGATTTTTATATATTTCTTTGAATACATTTGTATTAAATAAATGAACCACACTTACATACATATTTATTGTTTAACATATATTTTTCAATACGGTTCACAACTTCAAGGAAGAGTTGTTACCTTCACGGCAATAATTCCCAAGGGGTCCACCCGAAGGGGCCTCACTCTGTTGGCTTTGACGAGAACATCAAGTGGAGCCCATATATATCTATGCATAGTGACCCGAGGATTTGACCCCAAGATTTTCTGCTTACAACTCACAACTCTTAACCACTTGAGCTAACCCATCGAGTTTACTTTTTAACATATATATTCAATACTATATATTTTTTATTGATATTATATCATATACATATAACTCAACACACATATAAAACTTTTTAATCATAACAATTTCTTACTTAATTTTGTAAAATAATAAATAAATTTAAATAAACTCATCTTACAATATAAAGTTTTAAACTCCTTGTAAAATATACGTCATTGATAAATTATTCATGTAACATGACTAAATGATGCTTCCCATCATTATATTATTTCGTAAAAGAATAAAATGTTTTCAATCGTCGTGATTATTATGTCCCCGCGGGGGAACATATAGCATCCATGTGATTCTATTAATCTATGTCGTACAAGCAAAAAAATTTGTTTACCCAAAGTTGAGCTATAGTTTAGCTTTGAGCTGATTGTGTCATACAAGCAAATTTGTTTAGTTTAGCGAAGGTTGAGCTATAGTTCAACCTTGATTTGATTGAGCAAAAGGGTGCCATCTGACACATGTCCTCAGCTCACGTCAATTTATTATGGTAAAGATCCAGATGTCCATTATGATGTACCATTATTTTAATGATCCTCGAAATTGCAATGGGTGTCATCCTTCTCTCCAAAATCTTAGCGGTCGACCTTCTCTCCAAAGCTTTTGGCTGGCCATCTCTCGTCCATTTATTTTATGATGTTTTTATAATTGTTCTCTTGCATTCTAGAGGGTATGGACTCGGTCTCTGCAAGGTTTCCAAAGGTTGTGGACTCAGTCTCTGCATGGATTCTTTTGAGCATCGTGGAGGTTAACCCTTTTTTAATTCTTCATGACTAATATAGGGGTATTGAACTAGCATTCACTTCTTTTTATTTCAAGATTTTTAGTACCAATAAGGGATGGGTATGTTTTAGTAAGGGTTTGAATTTGTGCTTCAAGTTAAGTACCAGTCCTCGCTACCGCATTTAAACTTACAAATGAGGGAATATTCCACTCTCTTTAATAGTATAAAAAGTTGGTTCCCAAGCAGCTGTATCGGGTAGTACACATCCCTAATTCTCCTTCTCATTCCAAATACATCATTTTATCAAAGTCCAAAAGCATCCATAATGGAAGCCTCGAGGACATAATTAGAACCACTAAGGTGTGTGAGAACTCAACCACCTTCTTCAGTAAAGTCTCTTCAAAATGGCAGTGGTTTTATTAGGGTTAAGATGGTAATCTCGAAACGAGAATTGGAATCCTTCCTTTCATATCGTTCTATGAATGAGAAATTTGTTGATTAAGTTGTCATTGATGCCAACAGTGTCTGGTCATTGATGCCAATTGTTGAGTCCTTGGTACCCCTTGTGGAGCCCCTGAGGGTTAGTGTTTAGTTTGTGGTTGTTTGTGTCATAGGAGCCCTTTTGACCTTGTCCAAGCCCAAGCTTGAAGCCCTTGGAGGCATTGGAACAATGAAAAAATCCCTGGTTACCCATTGACTTGGTCAAGTGCCCCTAAGTTGTATCTTGGTCCCATTTGAGTCCATTTTCAAGTTCCTTACTCATGGTTGATCTTTGGTTACTGGTCTTTGTGCTGCTTGTTATGCTTGTACTTGTTTTGGTCTCTTGATTGGTTTTTGGATGGATGATGTGGCTCATGTGTGTAAATTCCTTGATGTGTTGATGGTAAATCCTGTTGTTTGCATTGAATGGTCTTGAGGTTGTTAAGTTCTTGTGGGGTCTTTGAGTCCACAAGCTTAGATCTTGATCCTCTTGCATGTGGAGACTTAGGTGTTGGAACCCACACTTATGGTGGTATGTTGGAACCCATTCTTATGGGGTCCTTGTTGTCCTTCAAAGTTTAGGTCTTGAACCCACATATATGGTGGTTTGATGTCCCTTGGACGCAATATGGTCATTGGCATGTAGTAGCCTTGTGATCATGTATATGAAGCTCATAAGGTGTTGAAAACTAGTGGTTAGGTCTTTGTACCCCTCTTTTGGGGTGTTGGTACTCTTATGGTGATGAATATATATAGTGGAACCATTGGATATGTTTTAAATGATATGGAGACCTTGAACATGATGATGTTGAAGCCCTTGAAGTCCATGGAAAGTATCTTGTTTAAATATTATATGATATATTTGAAAGAGTCCTTGAAACCCTTGCATGTGGCACCTTGGGTCTTGAACCATGATGATGTATGGTCATATTTGTGGTTAGATGGCTATTGGGATGTAGATGGAGATAGATCCTACATACGTGCCTTAATATGTTGAAGAATACTTTGAAACTATTGTAGTTGGTGGTATGGTCTTTGGCACCCTCATGTGTGGGGTCTTTGACATCTTGGACATATTGAAGAATTTAAGGGTATTATACCAATAATTTGAAACTAAACCCATCATAGGGAGATATTCCTCATCAATACATTTTCATTGATATGTGGAGCATCTTCTAACTCCTTACGGTTGAAGAGATATGAATTTTTGAAGTTAGTGTACCCCACCTTTTTTGGTGAGCCGACCAAACAAAAGAGAATTTAAATATTTGTAATTTTGAATTGCATGTCGGCCCAAGGTAATATTTTTTCTCCACAACCTATATAAATAGAATATCAAACATTTCATTTGTTCATCATCAACTCTCTCATGAATTTCGCAACTCTTGAATAAAAGTGCGAAATTTTGTGATAGAGAAATGTTTGGACGTCTTCACTAAAATTGACATAACTTTCTCATACTGAATCGAAATTACAAAATTCTTGGCTCGTTGGAAATATTGTTACGAGGGATATGTGATGACATGATCTAGAGTTTATTTTGGTTTTTCTATTGGTTCTTCATCTTATGAACTTCAAAAATGTATGGCTCATGCTTATGGGTTTCTCTTGTGATGGCACATGTCTCTCATGGATAGAGTTCATCTTTGATCTTTGTATGTGAGCCTCTATATCGGTATATATTTTTGAAGTCGTTGAATATGTTATGGATGGTATGGTGACAGTTATCTTGGGATATATCTTGATGTGATCTTGATATAGATCTTGACAATTATCTTGGATATTGTTGTCATAGATCTTGTTGTTTATCTTGAGTATTGTATAGTGTAGTATCGAATAAGAAGTTGACATGTAAGTAATATATCTTGTGAGTGATCTCTTTGATCAACCTAAATGTTTTCTTCGAAAACTAGTTTGACAAGTGTTGATCATTTTGTCTTTCACCTAAGTGGAGCTGGAATGTTATTGACTGTTAACGACAACCTTTGACGGTATTGTAAGTGAGTATTTGCTTGACATTTGTTTGATTTGTTGACTTGATTTGAGTGGAGTGAAAAATCTTGTTGTGTTTAAGTGGTTATGATATTGATTAATTTTGACATAGTTGGTTAAGTATTTTATTGTCTTGGTTGAGGTTAGTTGTTTAAGGTATATCATGTTTAATTGTCAATTATTCCTTGACTATGATTGAGTTTGGTTGTGGTGTCATTGAGTTGAGTGTAATTGGAAAAATTTTGGTTGATTGTATGTGAAGTCTCTTAGTTGCTCAAATGTGTATCTTATTTGATGAACTAGGCCAAGTAAGAAAGGTTGGTTGACTATCAGAGCACTTGATTGTATTAACACAAGTATATGGTTGATTTGGCATAGGTACATAAGCATCTTGGTATAGGTTGCTTCAGTTGAGCAAGATTGACACAAGTTTCCTTATGTGGAGTTGATTTGACTCAGATTGGTTGAGTTGTATGAGCAGTTGGTTTGACCCATGTGGACTGATTTTAGTGTGCATGCTTAGATTGATTGAGTTGGTTGATGTGAGCAACAGGTTGATTGGTACAGCTTTATTGGGCAATTTGATTGTATTGGTTGATGAGAAGTGTGATACAATGGACAGTGATCGGTTGATGAGTAGTGATCAGATGATGAGAAGTGGTTAGTAGTGGTAGTGGTTGTGCAGTGTGGTACAGGTTGTGCAGTGTGGTACAAGTTGTGAAGTGTGGCACAGATTGTGTAGTGCAATACATGTGTTGATTAGCAGGTCTGCGGGATTAGTGCGGTAGTGGTTCAAAATTTTTTATCTTCATATCAGGCTAGCAGGATGGGGCAAGGAAAGGGGGTCGTAGCCTCCTTCCGGTTGAAGCCGGAGAACCAAGGAGTTGTAGATTCCTTCAAGTCGTAGCCTATAAATCATGGGGTTGTATCCTCCTTCTAGTTGGAGCTGGAAAATTGAAGCCTTTGTAATAAGGGGGTTGTCTCCTCCTTCCAGTTATTTTTGGAAAACTATTTTTCAAAAGGTTTTCGTGGTTTTACCCCCAGGCTTTGGGTTTCCACATAAAAATCTTGTGTATTATATTGATATGCTTTCTATGTGATGATAATGATATAATGATGATAAAAATGTTGATGCTGATATAATGATAATTTGATAATGCATAATATTGAATAAGTGGTTGATTGTTAAAGTTGAAAAAATAATAAAAACTACACACAAAGATTCACCTCCCTCTCTGTGTGCCTAGGTATGTCCAACAATTGGTATCAGAGCGGGTCTTCACAAGAAAGCATTACCAGCTTGAAGTAGATACTTGACACACCATGGAGTTCTCAATGAATGGAGTAACATTGTTTCATGGAAAGAATTACTACATCTAGAAAAGAAGAATGCAAGTTTATCTTGAGATAGAAAGAATATGGAAATCGGTTCTTACTACCCCTCCAAAGAAAGTGAAAACAACAGCTCAGAAGGAAGCCAAGAAAAATAATTCTATGGCTATAGAAGCCATCCTTGAAGGCCTAACAGATATCCAAAAGAAGAATATAGGGAAGTGCATCTCAGCTATGGAACTATGGCTTAGATTAGAACAACTATAGTCCAATAAAGAACAAGAAGCAGAGGTTATGAAATTAATGCTTAAACATCTAACAAATCTCCAAAAGGAGAAAATAGGAAAGTGCAACTCAATTGAAGAATTTTCGTTCAAAATACATCAGCTAAACTCAAATGAAGAACAAGAAGCAGAAGACATTCCCATTAAAAGGTCGGTACAAGATCCAGGTAAGTATGAATGTAAGCCCCATGAACACTCTGTTTGTAATGAGATATGTTTATCATGTATAGAAGATGAGATCCATTTTGAATTCACAGAATGTTATACTTCATTTTGTGATGAAAATACTTGCTCTCTAATAAGTGATAGAAATTTAACATATACTATGATAGACAATGAAATTACTAATGTTTCGCAAGAAGTGAAAAAACTTTTTGAACAAAACCAAGTATTGCAGGAGAAATTGGACAAATTTGAGAAGAGGAATCAAGAAGAATATGAGAAGGCCACACAAACCATAATTGATCTAAAACTCCAAGTTGAAGAAGCCACCAAAATAAAAGAAGTTGTTATATCCAACTCTTTGAAAGATAAACTTGAGAAGTCAGCTACATATATTGAAAAGAAATCAGAATAAATTGTCAATCTCAACAAACTGCTAGAAGATAAGGAAAAAGAATTGATATGCAATCTAAAAGGCAAAGACAGTGAGATAAGTACCTACAAGACTAAAGAAATATTGGAAGAGAAGTTAAGAAGAAAACAAGAACTTCAAATCAAATCCTTGAAGGTAGAGTTACGGAAGAATTCAAAAGGACAGATGGAGGACAATATCTTTTCTCTGAAAAAATAGCTAAAAGAAGTCAAGAAGACAGAAGAAGATCTAACAAGACAACTCCAAGAAAAGATAGAAATTTGTCAAAAACAAGAATTGAAGATCCTCTCTCTAAAGGAAGATCTGGACAAAACAACTACTCAGTTAAAGACAAATTTGAAGATCGAGAAGAACATTGAAGAAAGTAAACGCTCTATAGTAAAAGAATAAAAGGCTAACAGTAATACATGTAGTCTCATAAGTTCCCATGATTAGCAAGAATCAAGAGAAGGTATTGCTTAGAGATATCCTACAAGGTTCCATGGCCATTGCTACAAGTGAAAAAAACTATGGTCACAAATCCATTCATTGCATAGCTCATGAAAGAATCACTCCAGAAATAAATCAAAGTACAATTTCAGTTCAGTGTTACAATTGCTATCATTATGGTCATTTCGCAAAACATTGCAAGATGCAGGGACAAGTTAAATTTTGGAGAAGAAAGCAAGTTCAATTGAATTACATGAACAACCATCATCGTACCAAATTATGGAGAATAAAATTAGTAAATCAAAACAAAAATGATGAAAATATCGGGAAAAACCCAATGCCATTTTGAAGACTATCGACTAGTGATATGAAGTGTACAAAGAATGTGTAAAAGGAGATATGTACCTGACTATCAAATTTGAGTATTGTATAGTAGAAATCTTTCATATCATTAAATGAATGAGAAATCTATTGATTAAGTTGTCATTGATGCCAACAGTGTCTGTTCATTGATGCCAACTGTTGGTGCCCCTTGTGGAGCCCCTGAGGGTTAGTGTTTAGTTTGTGGTTGTTTGTGCCAGCGGATCCCTTTTGACCTCATACAAGCCCAAGCTTGAAGCCCTTGGAGGCCTTGGAACAATGACAAAAGTGTTGATTACCCATTGACTTGGTCAAGTTCCCCTAAGTTGTATCTTGGTCCCATTCTAGTCCATTGTCGAGTTCCTTACTCATGGTTGATCTTTGGTTGCTGGTCTTTGTGATGCTTGTTATGCTTGTACTTGTTTTGGTCTCTTGATTGATTGTTGGATGGATGATGTGGATCATTGTAACACCTCAATTTTGACCCCATTTACATTAAATGTATATGATGTATATATTGTAATTAATCATGGTGTTGAGCTAAAGGAAAAATCCCCACCATCGATTTAGCATTTTATGTTTCGGCGATTAAAAATCATTGCCGAAGGTATTTTGTGCTAGCCGGCACTTTATAATTTTGGACATCATGCAAATATGCAATTTAATTAAAAAACCCACAACCAGTTATGTCAATGCAACAAATAATGAGATGGGGGCATGATTTCCTAAGGATAAGGTGGGAGGATATTCAAACCTTTGGGCCAATGGGGAAAAGCCAAATGTCAGATGGAGAACCCATTAAACTGTCAACTACCCATTTTGTCTCTTGTGCCCAATCATTTAATTCTACCATAAATTGGTTGAGTTAGTTATTGCATGGGATGGGCAAGGTATGGCAGTCGAGATTCGAATTTGGGGAAACACCCATTTTGGGAAAATGATTTTTTATTTATGGGGCAAGTTATTGCCCAAAAATGTTGTCCATTCCTTCATGCATCTTCCCCATATTTTCGGAGCTCCTGGGCACTCTCATTCACATTTTTGTAGTTTCCTATGTTTTTCCCCATGGCTGGGAAGTTGTTTTGCTAATAGTCAATGGCTTGGATCTCTGTTGGGCGTTTTTGTGGTTGTTTTCCTCATTACCCGGCTGAGAAAATCATTTTTGGTAATTCCAAAGAGTGGGAGAAGAGACCCATTATTTTTGTTTGTTGTTGAGTTCATTTTGGCCACATTAGGGATAGGGCCATAAACGACTTTGGAAATCGACTTGCTTCCAATGGGTTTTTTTTACCCATCTTGATAATTCGTTTTGTTGCCGAAACCGTTTTTCCTCAACCCTGAATTTTGTATCCTGTTGTGTGTGCATATTTTGCTTTGATATGAACTGGTTTGGGAGTAGAAATGGGGTCTGAACTAACTTGGTAAACCTAGTGTGAAAAGGAACCTCAGAGACAAATCTAGGGGGCTGGTTTTCTTCTTTACACACCCTGAATAGCACTGATTGGGAAGGCATAACCTGAGGAACTGTGTAGTAGAGAAGGGGATGCTTCCTTGTGTTGGGTGTGTAGGTGTTTTATAAGCCAGGCTAGATCTAGTGCAGGTGCCTATAGCTCTGTGATTGAGCTCACTAGCTTAGTAGTCAGCCTTTTCATCTCCTTTGCATCCTGATAAACCCAACTGTGTTGGCTTGGCTAAATTTTGATAAATCATTTGTTATGTGTGAGTCTGCTAGTGTTCCCTTATTCCTTATGGGAATCATGCCCAAGTTGGGGGTGGAAGCGTTGCTGAGATATTGATGAGCACATTGGCCTATGGTTGGGTGGAACGTTGCAGTGACGTAGCTGGTTGCAGGACAAGATTCTTCTAAGATAAGTATATCTTGTCTATTTTATCTCTGCACCTATATGTGCTTATTGATTAATATGAGCATGTTAAATGCTATGAATGAAATGTAAATGCTTCTGTTGTATGTTAATAATTTATGCATCTGTGTATGTTTAAGTTCAATGCATTTTATATTTATGTTCATGGGGCTTAGTTTTCCCAGATCAATCGCACCATGGTCGCATACTCGCTCTCAGGTAGATGGGAGGGGACGTGACACTCATGTGTGTAAAGTTCTTGATGTGTTGATGGTGAATCTCATTGTTTGCATTGGATGGTCTTGAGGTTGTTAAGTTCTTGTGGGTTCCTTATGTGCAGTTGATTTGACTCATATTGACTGAGTTGTATGAGTAGTTAGTTTGACCCAGGTGGACTGAGTTTAGTGTGCAGACTCAGATTGCATTAGAGGAAATTTGGGGTCTAAAATGGGCCTTATAAGAAAATGTGCCAACAATAAGTTCTTGTGAGTTGGAATTCAAGAACCAATAGAATTTTAATAAAATGAGTCAACCATAATGGTTGAATTGACATATTTGTCATAAAATAAAACTACTTTTTTTGTTCGTATTTTTGACATATCTCCCTGTGTTTTTACTTAAATTTCGATCCGGAGATCTCATTGGATGTGGAATTTGATTCTGCATCCAAGGAGTACCTACAGTGCATACTTTTGACGGACCCCGCTACCCCAAAAACAAAAAATACCTGAAAAAACATGATGATGATGTCATCATCACATTTTTTAGGTATTTCTTGTTTTTTAGGTAGAGAGGTCCATCAAAAGTATGCAGTGTGGGTACTCGTTGGATGCAGAATCAAATTCTGCATCCAATGAGCTCTCCTAATTGAAATTTGAGTAAAAACACAAGGAGTTATGTCGAAAATACAAACACAAAAAGTAGTTTTTTTCTTTCTTCCTCCAAAATTAATAAATTTTATTTTATTATTTTATTTTTTTCCTTAGGAGGCCCATTTTAGACCTCAAAATTCCTCTAATGACTGAGTTGGTTGATGTGAGTAATAGGTTGATTGGGAAGGTTTATTGTATTGGTTGATGAGCAGCGTGATATAGTGGATAGTGATTGGTTGATGAGTAGTGATCAAATGATGAGCAGTGATTAGTAGTGGTAGTGGTTATGTAGTGTGGTACAGGTTTTGCAGTGTAGTACAGGTTGTACAGTGTGGTACAGGTTGTGAAGTGTGGTACAAATTGTGCATTGCAGTACATGTGTTGATTAGTAGGTACGTAAGATCAATGTGGTAGTGGTTCGGAATTTTTTATCTTCATATAAGGGTGGCAGGACGGGGAAAGGAAAGGGGGGCGTAGCCCCCTTCTGGTTGAATCCAGAGAACCAGGGAGTTGCAGCATCCTTTAGGTCATATCCTATAAATCAGGGGGTTGTAGCTCCCTTCCAGCTATAGCTGGAAAATTGAAGTCTTTGTAATAAGGGGCTTGTCGCCTCCTTCCAGTTATTTATGGAAAACTATATTTAAAAAGGCTTACGTGGTTTTGCCCCCAGGACATGGGTTTCCATGTAAAAATATTGTGTACTGTGTTTCTATGCTTTCTATGTGATGATAATTATATAATGATAATAACAATGTTCATGATGATATAATGATAATGTCATAATGCATAATATTGAATAATTGGTTGTTGTTAAAGTTAAAAAAGTAATAAAAATTGCACACAAAGATCCACCCCCCCTCTCTGTGTTCTTGGTGTGTCCAACAATTGGTGTCATAGTGGGTCTTCACAAGAAATCCTTACCAGTTTGAAGCAGATCCTTGACAGACCATGGGGTTCTCAATTAATGGAGTACCATTGTTTCATGGAAAGAATCACTACATCTGGAAAAGAATAAAGCAGGTTTATCTTGATATAGAAGGAATATGGAAATCGGTTCTTACTACTCCTCCAAAGAAAGTGAAACAATAGCTCAGAAGGAAACCAAGAGAAACAATTCTATGGCTATAGAAGCCATCCTCGAAGGCCTAACAAATATCAAAAACAAGAATATAGGGAAGTGCAGCTCAGCTAAGGAACTATGGCTTAGATTAGAGCATCTCTACTCTAGTAAAGAACAAGAAGCAGAGGTTATGGAATTAACGCTTGAAGATCTAACAGATCTCCAAAAGGAGAAAATAGGAAAGTGTGACTCAGTTGAAGAATTGTCGTTCAAAATACATCAGCTAAACTTAGATGAAGAATAAGAAGCAGAAGACATCCCCATTAAAAGGTCAGTACAAGATCCAGGTAAGTATAAAGGTAAACCCCCTGAACACTTTGTTTGTAATGAGATATGTTTATCATGTATAGAAGATGAGAGCCATTTTGAATTCACGGAATGCAATACTTCAGTTTGTGATGAAAATCCGTGCTCTCTGATAAGTGATAGAAATATAACAGATACTATCATAGACAATGAGATTACTAATGTTTTGCAAGAAGTGAAAAAACTTTGTGAACAGAACCAGGTGTTACAGGAGCAATTGGACAAATATGAGAAGAGGAATCAAGAAGAATCTGAGAATGCAACACAAACCATAATTGATCTAAAACTCAAAGTTGAAGAAGCCACCAAAATCTATGAAGCTATATCCAACTCTTTGAAAGATAAACTTGAGAAGTCAGCGACAGAAATTGAAAATCAATCAGAAGAAATTGTCAAGCTCAACAGACTGCTAGAAGATAAGGAAAAAGAATTGATATGCAAGCTACAAGACAAAGACAATGATATAAGTACCTGCAAGACTAAATAAATATTGGAAGATAAGTTAAGAAGAAAACAAGAACTTGAAATAAAATCCTTGAAGGTAGAGTTACGGAAGAATCCAAAAGGACAGATGGAGGTAATTAGCTTTGCTCTGAACAAAGAGGTAGAAGAAGTCAAGAATACAAAAGAAGATCTAACAAGACAACTCCAAAAAAATATAGAAATTTGTTAAAAACAAGAATTGAATATCATCTCTCTGAAGGAAGATCTGGACAAGACAACCATTCAGTTAAAGACAAATTTGAAGATCGAGAAGAACATTGAAGAAAGTAAAATCTCTATAGTAAAAGAAGAAAAGGCTAATAGTAATACATGTAGTCTCAGAAGTTCCCATGATCAGCAAGAATCAAGAGAAGTTACTATTCAGATATATCCTACAAGGTTCCATGGTCACTTCTACAAGTGTAACAACTATGGTCACAAAGCCATTCAATGCAGAGCTCATGATAGAATCACTCCAGAAAGAAACCAAAGTACATTTTCGGTTCAGTGTTACAATTGCTATCATTACGGTCATTTCAGAAAACATTGTAGGATGCAAGGACAAGTTAAATTTTGGAGAAGAAAGAAAGTTCAATCGAATTACATGAACAACCATCATCCTACCAAAGTATGGAGAATAAAATTAGTAAATCAAAATAGAAATGATGAGAATATCGGGAAAAACACAATGCCATTTTGAATACCATCAACCAGTGATATGAAGTGTACAAAGAATGTGTCAAAGGAGATATGTACCTAACTAATATATTTGAGTATCGTATAGTAGTTGGTTCCAGCAGTATCCATGTGACAGAATACAAGTCCATCAAAGAAGCATCGGTGCTCACTGATAAGGGAAGCAATAGTACCAAAATAAGTTCTTGTTGCCATTAAGGAAAAGAGGAAGAAAATTTTAAAAAGAAGAGAATTTGATGATAGGGGCATCATGGCCTAAGGGGGGGGCATGCCCTGAGGGGGAACAGTATGGTCAAAGGATTTTCCCTTTTCCATTGATGCCAAAGGGGGAGAGAAGTTTTGTTGACATGGAGACCTTGTTCTGAAGAGGATTTATGGTGTTTTCATCAATGAAAAAGGCGGAGATGGTTTATTAAGTTGTCACTAATGCCTGCAATGTCTGGTCATTGATGCCAATTGTTGATTCCTTGGTGGCCCTTGTGGATCCCCTAAGGGTTAGTGTTTAGTTTGTGGTTATTTGTGTCAGAGGATCCCTTTTGACCTTGTCCAAGCCCAATATTGAAGCCCTTGGAGGCCTTCGAACAGTGACAAAATCCCTGGTTACCCATTGACTTTGTCAATTTCCCCTAATTTGTATCTTGGTCCCATTTGAGTCCATTGTCGAGTTCCTTACTCATGGTTGATCTTTGGTTATTGTTCTTTGTGTTGCTTGTTATGCTTGTACTTGTTTTGGTCTCTTGATTGGTTGTTGGATGGATGATGTGGCTCATGTGTGTAAAGTCCTTGATGTGTTGATGGTGAATCCCTTTGTTTGCATTGAATGGCCTTGAGGTTGTTAAGTTCATGTGGGTTCCTTGAGTCCACAATCCTATATCTTGATCCTCTTGCATGTGGATACTTAGGTCTTGGAACCACACTTATGGTGGTATGTTGGAACCCAATCTTATGGGGTCCTTGGTGTACTTCAAAGTTTAGGTGTTGAACCCACATATATGGTGGTTTGTGTCCCTTGGGTGCTATATGATCATTGGCATGTAGTAGCTTTGTGATCATGCATATGAATCCCATAAGGTGTTTCAAACTAGTGGTGAGGTCTTTGTACCCCTCTTTTGGGGTGTTGGTACTCTTATGGTGATTAATATATATAGTGAGACCATTGGATATGTTTTTAATGATATGGATACCTTGAACATGGTGATGTTGAATCCCTTGAATTCCATGGAAAGTATCTTGTTTAAATATTATATGATATCTTTGAAAGAGTCCTTGAAACCCTTGCATGTGGTGCCTTGGGTCTTGAACCATGATGTTGTATGGTCCTATTTGTTGTTATATGGCTATTGGTATGTATATGGAGGTAGATCCCACGCACGTTCCTTGATATGTTCAAGAATACTTTGAAACCATTGTAGTTGGTGGTACGGTCTTTGACACCTTCATGTGTGGTGTCTTTGGCATTTTGGACATATTTAATAATTTAAGGGTATTCTACCAATAATTTGAAACTTAAACCATCATAGAGAGATCTTCCTCATAAATCCATTTCCATTGATATGTGGATCATCTTCTAACTCCTTACGGTTGAAGAGATATGAATTTTTGAAGTTGGTGTACCCCACCTTTTTGGGTGAGCGAACCAAACAAAAGAGAATTTAATTCTTTGTAATTTTGAATTGCATGTCAGACCAAGGTAATATTTTTTCTCCACAACCTATATAAATAGAATATCAAACATTTGATTTGTTCATCATCAATTCTCTCAGGCATTTCGCAACTCTGGGAGAAAAGTGCGAAATTTTGTGACAGAGAAATATTTGGGCATCTTCACTAAAAATTGGCATAACTTTCTCATACAGAATCAAAATTAAAAAATTATTGGCTCATTGGAAAGCTTGTTACGAGGGCTATGTGATGATATGATCTATATTTTCTTTTCGTTTGTATACTATTTCTTCATATTATGATATTCAAAAAGGTATGGTGCATGCTTCTGGGTTTCTCTTGTGATGACACATGTCTCTCATGGATAGAGTTCATATTTGATCTTTGTATATGAGCCTCTATATTGGTATATATTTTTGAATTCATTGAATATGTTATGGATGGTATGGTGATATTTATCTTGGCATATATCTTGATGTGATCTTGATATAGATCTTGATGATTATCTTGGATATTGTTGTCATAGATCTTGGTGTTTATCTTTACTGTTGTATAGTGTAGTATTGAATGAGAAGTTGACATGTAAGTAATATATATTTTGAGTGATCTATTTGATAAACCTAAATGTTTTCTTTGAAAACTAGTTTGACAGGTGTTTATCATTGTGTCTTTCACCTAAGTGGAGCTGGAATGTTATTGACTATTAGTGACAACCTTTGACAGGTATTGTAAGTGACTATTTGCTTGACATCTGTTTGATTTGTTGACTTGATTTGAGTGGAGTGAAAAATATTCTTGTGTCTAAGTGGTTATGAGATTGATTAAGTTTGACATAGTTGGTTAAGTCTTATATTCTTGGCTAAGGTTAGTTGGTTGAGGTATATCATGCTTAATTGTTCAGTATTCCTTGAATGTGATTGAATTTGGTTGTGGTGTCATTGAGTTGAGTGTAATTGGACAAAGTTTGTTTGACTGTATGTGAAGTCTCTTCCTTGCTCAAATGTGTCTCTTACTTGATGAACTAGATCAAGTAAGAAGGGTTGGTTGACTATCAGAGCACTTTATTAGATTAACACAAGTATATAATTGATTTGGCATAGGTACACAAGCATATTGGTACAGGTTGGTTCAGTTGAGAAATATTGGCACAAGTTGCCTTATGTGCAGTTGGTTTGACTCAGATTGGTTGAGTTGTATAAGCAGCTGGTTTGACCCAGGTGGACTGCGTTTAGCGTGCAAACTCAAATTGACTGAGTTGGTTGATGTCAGAAACAGGTTGATTAGTACAACTTGATTGGGCAGGTTGATTGTATTAATTGATGAGCAATGTGATACAGTGGACAGTGATTAGGTGATGAGAAGTGGTTAGTAGTGGTAGTGGTTGTACAATGTGGTACAGGTTGTACAGTGTTGTATAGGTTGTGTAGTGTGGTACAAGTTGTGCAGTGTGGTACAGATTATGCAATGCAGTACATGTGTTGATTAGCAGGTTCGTAGGATCAGTGCGGTAGTGGTTCAGAATTTTTTATCTTCATATCAAGGTGGTGGGACAAGGCAAGTAAACGGGATCGTAGCCTCCTTCAGGTTGAAGCTAGAGAACCAAGGAGTTGCAGCTTCCTTCACGTTGTATCCCGTAAATTGGGGGGTTGTAGCCTCCTTCTAGTTGCATCTGGAAAATTGAAGTATTTATGATAAGGGGGTTGTCTCCTCCTTCCATTTATTTCAAGAAAACTATTTTTAAAAATTATTCTGTGGGTTTACCCCCAAAACTTGGGTTTCCACGTAAAAATATGGTAAAATATGTTTCTATGCTTTCCATGCGATGATAATGATATAATGATGATAAAAATGTTGATGATGATATAATGATAATGTGATAATGCATAATATTGAATAAGTGGTTGATTGTTAAAGTTGAAAAAGTAATAAAAACTGCATACAAATATTCACCCCCCCTTCTCTGTGTGCCCGGTGTGTCCAACAATTGGTATCATAGCGAGTCTTCACAAGAAATCCTTACCAACTTTAAGTAGATCCTTGACACACCATGGGGTTCTCAATGAATGGAGTACCATTATTTTGTGGAAAGAATTACTACATCTAGAAAAGAAGAATGCAGGTTTATCTTGAGATAGAAGGAATATGGAAATCGGTTCTTACTACTCCTCCAAAGAAACTGAAACAGCAGCTCAGAAGGAATCCAAGAAAAATAATTATATGGTTATAGAATCCATCCTTGAAGTCCTAACAGATGTCCAAAAGAAGAATATAGGGAAGTGCATCTCAGCTAAGGAACAATGGCTTAGATTAGAACAACTCTACTCCAATAAAGAACAAGAAGCAGAGGTTATGGAATTAATTCTTGGAGATCTAATAGATCTCCAAAAGGATAAAATAGGAAAATGAAACTCAGTTGAAGAATCGTCATTCAAAATACATCATCTAAAATTAGATCAAGAACAAGAAGAAGAAGACATTCCCATTAAAAGGTCAGTGCAAGATCCAAGTAAGTATGAAGGTAAGCCCTGTGAACACTCTGTTTGTAATGAGATATGTTTATCATGTATAAAAGATGAGATCCATTTTGAATTCACAAAATTCAATACTTCAGTTTGTGATGAAAATACTTGCTCTCTGATAAGTGATAGAAATCTAACAGATACTAGGATAGACAATGAAATTACTAATGTTTCGCAAGAAGTGAAAAAACTTTGTGAATAGAACCAGATATTGCAGGAGCAATTGGACAAATATGAGAAGAGGAATCAAGAAGAATATGAGAATGCCACACAAACCATAATTGATCTAAAACTCCAAGTCTAAGAAGCCACCAAAATCAAAGAAGCTATATCCAACTCTTTGAAAGATAAACTTGAGAAGTCAGCTACATAAATTGAAAAGAAGTCAGAAGAAATTTTCAAGCTCAATAGATTGCTAGAATATACGAAAAAAGAATTCATATGCAATCTACAATACTAAAGAAATATTGGAAGAGAAGTCAAGAAGAAAACAAGAACTTGAAATCAAATCCTTGAAGGTAGAGTTACGGAATAATTCAAAAGGACAGATGGAGGACAATATCTTTGCTCTGAACAAACAGGTAGAAGAATTCAAGAAGATAGAAGAAGATCTAACAAGACAACTCCAAGAAAAGATAGAAATTTGTCAAAAACAATAATTGAAGATCCTCTCTCTGAAGGAAGATCTGGACAAAAAAACTATTCATTTAAAGACAAATTTGAATATCAAGAAGAACATTGAAGAAAGTAAAAGCTCTATAGTAAAAGAAGAAAAGGATAACAGTAATACATGTAGTCTCAGAAGTTCCCATGATCAGCAAGAATCAAGAGAAGTTACTATTCATATATATCCTACAAGGTTCCATGGTCACTGCTACAAGTGTAACAACTATGGTCACAAATCCATTCATTGCAGAGCTCATGACAAAATCACTCCAGAAAGAAATCCAAGCACATTTTTGGTTTAGTGCTACAATTGTTATCATTATGGTCATTTCAAAAAAAATTGCAAGATGCAGTGACAAGTTAAAGTTTGGAGAAGAAAGCAATTTCAATCGAATTACATGAACAAGGATTTCTTCAGGGATCGCATGGAGTCGTGATTTCCAAGATTGACAAGGGCCAGGATTATGACACATTAAAAATATTTTTTCTTAAATGATTAGGTATGCCCACTATGTATATGCATTTCTTTAAATTAAGAGCTCTATAATCATGTCATAAAGTGGTTGTTTTGTATGCTTATCGGTCATCTTGTTTTTGGTTTTGTTCCATTAGTTTAATTAATTATTGACAATTATACAGGCATGCTAGTGATAATGATAACACTTATTGCTCTTAGCTGACAGTTAATTAATCTTAGTAGGCATGCATGTTTTAATGACCATGAATGATGGTAATGGGTTATAAGATTCAATGACAATGAATGATGGTAATGGGTTATGTTCATCCTTAGATGTTATAAAGCAACATCAGTCGATCATGCTAACCCAAAAACGCCAAGGGATGGGAAGGTACACAAAGAAGGGATATTTCCACATATCATAGCCAGTCATACATGCCAAAAGGAATAAGGTCACCCCACATAGCAGAGAGGGAGCTACCCAAAAAGGATAGACTAGAGTGAGGTGGTGCTATTGGAAGAAGAGCCAAGAGGAAGGACCCATTGAATCACAAAAAATACATCATCAAAGATACGCGTATTAAGGAAAAACCCCATTATTGCTAAAAAAAAACTTGTTGCTATATGTTATCTCCCAAATAAATTTATTTTTATTTAGTTGACAAAAAATAATTCATTTCGATAGTATGAAGGATATGAAGGTCACTGACAAATTTGAAAGCCTCTGTTTTTTATTTGGATGAAAATTTCACAAGTGTAGCTTTCGGTGGCTTGGGCGAGGATTAGAACATCTCATTAGCCACCGAAAGATGGAAGATAAATAGCAGGTGGAATACCCCATCGGCAGATAGATGTATTGCTAAAACTTTTTGAACACCATCGGAGCATTTTTAAACAACAATCGGAAGTTTTAAAGACTACAGATCGGTGAGATAAAGCTAAAGGTTTCCGCAATGTCGGTGTCAGAACTTTAAAGGACTAACGATCTGTGAGCTAGTTCCCTAGGGAGCCACAATGGCGAGAAGCAAAATGACTACAGCTTTCAAAACAATATAGACTCATCGACGATCGAAGGTTCTAAAGACTAACCGTCGGCAAATTAGTCCTTTGAGGATCCGCAACTGCAGAAGAAAGATCAACTACGGGGTTCGCGAGCAAATGAAAACTTTGGCGTCGAAACTTGAAAACACTAACCACCGGTGAGCTAGTCCACTACAGCACCGAAACGGAGGGAGACTTATAGACTACACCTTTTGTGAGAATAGGAAATCGTTGGCGATTGGAAGGACTAAAGACAAATCATCAGAGAATTTAGAACTAAGCAGCTCCACGGAAATCGGGAGAACTACAGACTAACCATCGGTGAATTAGTCCTCTGCGAAGCCACAACGGTGGAAGAAAAAATGACTACGAATTCTGATCGATGACAAGAAACATTCCGATAGCGCGACAATAGATGAACACATCGGCGATCGGAGGGTCTAAAGACTAACTGTCGGTGAATTAGTCCTCTAAGGAGCCACAAGGGGGGAAGATATACAGACTGCAGGTTCCGCGAGCAGATGGAAACTTCGGCATTGGAGATGCTAAAGACTAACCGGCGGCGAAATAGTTCACTACGAAGCCACAACATCAGGAAACCAAAGGACTACGGATCGAAGAAGTTTACAGCTAAGCAGCTCAACAATGTTGGTGAGGCAATAGACAAGACATCCGATAAATCAATAAAAAATCACCACCGATCGGAGGGAATGAAAAATACGCGGCAGAGCTTGAAAAGACTAACCATCGGCGAATTATTCTGCTAAAGAGCCGCAACGGTGGAAAGAAGACAGACTGAGGCCTCCGTGATCAGATGAAAATTTCGGTGATCGGAGGAACTGAAGACTACATAGCTGCAACGTTTAGATAAAGGTTATGATGCATTATTTACTATAGCTCTCGATCGCCAATGAGTTAGTTATGGAGAACACCGATGCGCTAAGACTAGGGGAGCAGATGGGATAAAGGAAAAATCCTCTGACCGCCAATGAAGAAGTCGTCACGACGCTGGTGATCTAAAGAGCGTCGACGCTGCAGAAATAAGGAGACTTGGGGCACCGATGGAACAGAAGACAAAGCTTCCGATCAGCGACCGCAGCGGTAAGGTAGATAATCTGGGAAAACACTAAGATTTGGAGCACCAAAACAGCGGTAGCAGTCAGGCTTTGGGTGCCAATGTGATAGAAGAAAAGGCTTCTGATCGGTGACTGTGGCAACAAAGTTAAAAAGGTTTCGGGCATATTGAACAAGACTGGGTACTTCAGTTAGACGCTGATACACTGGTTGTTGGCGGAAATCTCATAGCGAACCAACAGTGATGATTATCAACGACCACTTCAGCCATTAAAATATCGTTCATTGAATTAGATCTTCACAGTATATAAACAAATAGTTAGCTAGGGTTTGAAGCCCTAATGAGGAAAAACTACCACTTTCAATTATTTTTTGTAAACAGATCTAATTTTCAGGATCTGTAAATTTTGTAAAAGGCTATAAAGCCCATGATTATTTGATTAATAAAGATTCGACTCTAGGGATTTATGAGCCTGTTCCATTATCAAGTGTCTCACTTGGTTTACTCTAAGTCTAAGCTGTTTTGTTGTGATTTGTTTAGCCATCTCTTTCTTTACTATGTTTATTTCCTAAATGTGCATTTAGGTAATTTTCAGATTTATTAAAGGGTCGATAGTTGTCATCCTATTGGTTGTTTAGTGATATTTGATTTATAAACACCATCCTCAACAGGATTTATCCATTTATATGCATGTGTTATGTGTGTAAGTCTGCCAGCCTGGTGAGTTCTCCATACCTGCACCTTTTTGTCAAACTATTGAACAAGTTGTAACTAAAATCCTTGTGATTGAGTGAGCTTCATGCATGTCTTGAGAGTGAGAGGTTATATAGGTTATCTAACTTGATCCAATTCAGAAAAACCCTAAAAATAGTTTAAGTTACTAGGCATCCTCGAGCTACAACCTAGAGGAGTTTCCTAGAGTGATAACAAAGTGGCATCGTTGCCAGGGAGAGGAGATTGAAGCTCAGCTTCCCTGGGAGACGACATAGATCCATGCTTTGATGATAGACAATGCTTGGACATTATTATGGTTGTAATCATCTATCTGGTGACTCCATTTATGTAAGGTGGCTTCAAGAAGACCAAGTACCAGAGAAAACCCAAAGGGGCCACCAGCAACACCCGTTTCAGATCCAGAAGAAGTTTTGAGGAAAGCTAGGGCTTTACTAAGATAGACCGGCAGTGCTGCACAAACAACTACATCAGGTATTTCAAGAAATATTTCTTCTGCTGAAGCTCTTAATTCCCAGGAATTAAAAAAAAAATTTTAAAAATAAAAAATAAAAAATAAAAAAAATTAGGGTTTGGGCATCTTCAAGCACTGTTTCTTCTGAAGATCTCATCCCGGGAGACTCCATGAAAGACGAATTCAATGGTGACTCCAAAATATTAAGAGGTCAAAAGTATTTTGCTGCTCTTTTGTCTTGGAGGTTTGCACCTCTTGACTTCTCTTCCATTCCTAGTTTCCCACATCTAGTACCTGATATATCCAAATGGGGAGACTTTTAACCTGCCTTCAAGGAGGAGGAAGAAGACAATCCTGCAGAACACCTCCTCAAGTTTCACAAATGCATGGATATATTAGATCAGCAGCATGAATACATTTGTATGAAGATGTTCATGTATTCATTATATGGTGATGCTCGGCGGTGGTATTTTTCTTTGCCTCCTTCCAGTATTTCATCATTGAAAGATTTTCACCGAGCATTCACTGAGCACTGTAAAAGGTACTATTCAGATGAGTTTGCATTCTATAATTGTTGTCAAGAATATAAGTTGCATTCTCAAGATGAAAAGGACAATAGAGAAGAATATCTCCCTCAAGAGCTACCTCATCTCTCTTATGATTTTCACAATGAGGTACTTTCCCATAAACATAAACTAGAAATGAATTACAAAGGAGTTGAAGGTTTTCCTACCATCATTAAATCTAATTGTGGTGAATCTGAGGAATTGATTTCTTTAACTACACATGGAAATTATCAGATTTCTGCAAGTCAAATGATCATTGAAATCAGTCAGGCTAGCTCGCAGTTTCTAGATTTGCAAATCAAGGAAAGTTGCAGTAACCAAGAGGAGCAAGATTTCCAAGGACTATCTAATCTCCAGCTATAACATTAGGAAGATATTCCTTCTCCTTATGAACATGTGTCTTCAAATCATGACAAGGAACTAGGTAATATTTTTCCAAATCTATTTCAAAATTTTATTGCTGATACTCCTATACAAGAGCCTTCATCTCTGTCATTAGGATCTTATATTAATGCTCCTATATCCAACAAATATAGTGATGAGGAAGAAGAGGTTAAAATTTGTGAAGACTTATTGTTTACGCAAAATTCATCTAGTTCCTCTTTTCAGCAGAGAGATGATTAAAAAGGTGTGAATGCTATGATAAATGCTTGTTATGAATCTTCTGATCAAAAGTCTAATACAGATCTTTTTAGTTTTGGTATATCCTACAAAGATATTATTGTGGAAGAGGAAATTGTTAGTTGTGATAAGCCAGCATATCATCATGATGAATTCAGATTATGTGAAGAGGAGCAGAAAGATTCAGATCAACTGCTGAGCTCGCATTTTTATCAGACAAAGGTTGAGAAGTCCACATTCAACATTGACATCAGTGAAGGAAAGGATCAGCATCATAAAAAGGTATTTCCTGTTGGTTTTTATGACCCTATTGCTGACTATCAGGAACTTATAAGCAGTGTAGATAAAAAATATTTTTGTTAGAAGATGGCTCGTTCCGTCACCCTTCAAAACTGCATTACTGCATGCTAGGGTTTCATTTATTTTTTGGGTCAAAATCAGGGATAAGCTCAGCAGATCAGCTTCTGACCGGGCTTCATTGGAAGCATGATGTCACATGATAAGAAGGATCTACTGATTATAATTAGGAGTGGGAGTAGATAGGAAAATAAGCTCTTAATATGAGTAGCTAGGTCATTTTCAGTTGTTTTCATGAATAAGCAAAGCAGGATATAGGAAGGTTGCAGCGGATCAGTTATAGAAGACAAATAAATCCATGCCCAATGGAACACTAGAAGATAGCTTTAATTATTCTTTTTTAGGAAAGGAATTTTGGTCTGGGGTTCTTGGGACCTCACAGGGAGGTTCCCATCCTCGAGTAGGAGCCAGATGTTATCTCCCAAATAAATTTATTTTTATTTAGTTCACACAAAATAATTCATTTCGATAGTATGAAGGATATGAAGGTCACAGACAAATTTGAAAGCCTCTATTTTTTATTTGGATGAAAATCTCACAAGTGTAGCTTTCAGTGGCTTGGGAAAGGATCAAAACATCTCATTAGCCACCGAAACATGGAAGATATATAGCAGGTAGAAGACCCCATCAGCAGATAGACATATTACTGAAACTTTTTGAACACCATCGGAGCGTTTTTAAACAGCAATCAGAAGTTTTAAATACTACAGATTGACGAGATAAAGCTAAAGGTTTCCGTAGTGTCAGCGTCAGAACTTTAAAGGACTAATGATCGGCGAGCTAGTTCCCTAGGGAGTCACAACGAGGAGAAGAAAACTGACTACAGCTTCTGAAACAATATATACTCATAGGCGATCAGAGGTTCTAAAGATTAACCATAGGCAAATTAGTCCTCTGAGGAGCCACAACTGCGGAAGAAAGATCAACTACGGGGTTCCCGAGCAGATGAAAACTTCGGCGTTGGAACTTGAAAACACTAACCGTCGGTGAGTTAGCCCACTACAATGCCGAAATGGAGGGAGACTTACAGACTATGCCTTCCATGAGAAGAGGAAATTGTTGTCGATCGAAAGGACTAAAGACAAATCGTCGAAGAATTTAGAACCAAGCAGTTCCGCGGCGATCGGGAGAAATACAAACTAACCATCAGAGAATTAGTCCTCTACAAAGCCGCAACGGCAGAAGAAAAACTGACTACGACTTCTGATCGATGACAAGAAACATTTTGATAGCATGATAATAAATGAACATATCGGCAATCGGAGGGTCTAAAGACTAACCATCGATGAATTAGTCCTCTAAGGAGCTACAAGGGTGGAAGATATACAGACTGTGGGTTCTACGAGTAGATGTAAACTTCGGCGTCAGAGATGCTAAAGACTAATCGACGGTGAAATAGTTCACTGCAAAGCTGCAACGTCAGGAAACCGAAGGACTGCGGATCGGCGAATTTTACAACTAAGCAGCTCCGTAGTGTCGGCGAGGCAACAGACAAGACATCCGATAAATCAACAAAAAATCACCGCCTATCGAAGGGAATGAAAAATACACGTCGGAGCTTGAAAATATTAACCATCGGTGAGTTAGTCTACTAAAGAGCCGTAATGGTGGAAAAAAGACAGACTGAGGCCTCTACGATCAGATGAAAATGTTGGCGATCGGAGGAACTGAAGACTATATAGCGGTAGCGTCCAGATAAAGGTTTCGATGCATTATTTACTACAGCTCCTGATCGCCAATGAGTTAGTTATGGAGAACATCGATGCGCTAAGACTAGGTGAGCATATGGGATAAAGGAAAAAGCCTTCGACCGCTGATGAAGAAGCCATCGCGACGCTGGTGATCTAAAGAGTGCTAACGCTGCAACAATAAGGAGACTTGGGGGCGCCGATGGAATAGAAGACAAAGCTTTCAATCAGCGACTGCGGCGGTAAGGTAGAGAATTTTTGGAAACACTGAGATTTGGAGCACCGAAATAGCGGTAGCAGTCAGGCTTGGGGCACCGATGTGATAGAATAAAAGGCTTCCAATCGGTGACTACGGCAACAAAGTTAAAAAGGTTTCAGGTGGATTGAACAAGACTGGGCACTTCAGTTAGATGTCGATACACTGGCTATTGGCGGCAATCTCACAGCGAACTAGCAATGGTGATTATCAATGACCACTTCAGCCATTAAAAGATCGTTAAGTGAACTAGATCTTCACAGTACATAAACAAATAGTTAGCAAGGGTTTGAAGCCCTAATGAGGAAAAACTATCACTTTCAATTATTTTTTGTAAACAGATCTGATTTTCAGGATCTATAAATTTTGTAAAAGGCTATAAAGCCCATGATTATTTGATTAATAAAGGTTCGACTCCGGGGATTTATGAGCTTGTTCCGTTATCAAGCGTCTCATCTGGTTTACTCTAAGTATAAGCTCTTTTGTTGTGATTTGTTCAGCCATATCTTTCTTTACTGTGTTTATTGCCTGAATGTGCATTTAGGTAATTTTCCAGGTTTATTAAAGGGCCGATAGCTGTCATCCTATTGGTTTTTTAGTGATATTTGATTTATAAACACCATCCTCAATAGGATTTAGCCATTTATATGCATGTGCTATGTGTGTAAGTCTGCCAGCTTGGTGAGTTCTCCATCCCTGCACCTTTTTGTCAAACTATTGAACAAGTTGTAACTAAAATCCTTGTGATTGAGTGAGCTTCATGCATGTCTTGAGAGTGAGAGGTTATATAGGTTATTTGACTTGATCCAATTCAGAAAAACCCTAAAAATAGTTTAAGTTACCAGGCATCCTCAAGCTACAACCTAGAGGAGTTTCCTGGAGTGATAACACTATCAAAAAAGGGATTAGTCATCATTACAAACACCACGTGTGACGCCAAGTGAGATATGTGCCCAAGTCAAGGATCCTTTGAAGAAGGTAGAGAGGCACTGAACTGAGATGGTTTTATTAATAAAAATCATTGATTCCCTTCTAGTAAAGGTGTTACTTTATGAAAAAGAATTGCAAAATGATAGCAATTCCAACAACACGGTCTCAGGGAAACATTCCATTTCAACATCAACTTAATCACAAGGAAAGGGGAATAATTTCTATGATTCACATGACAGTTCCCTTCAAACCACATCAAATTGATCACAAGGAAAGGGGAAGAATTTCTATGATTGACATGATAGTATCCCGCAAACTACATCTCCTCACTAAGAGAAACTTCGTAAATTCTAAGTGAACAATCATAGAAAATGAAATAAAACAAGTGACATCTTTCAAATTTCTATGCTTCTACTCATTTAAGAGCGTACACATATTATGCTTTGCTAAACTATATCATGGGTGAATAATTCAATGTTCATAAATAATTTTTATATCATAAATGAATAATTCAATGTCAATCAATATTTTTAAATATTAATTTCATTTTTATAAATTTATGTAGAATTTGATAATGTTTCTTTAAATCACAAAAATTCCATACAGCAATTCACACTTTATTTATGATCATTCAATGTTTAGCTAGATCATAGTTTAAAAATCAAGATATTATTTTAAATATCGTATCAACCACACTAAAAATTTAAAACACTAACACATTATGAAATTAATTTGATTTCAATTCAATCCAATATAGCATGGTATAAATATCCCAAAAATAAAGTGTAATTGGGATAAGTTAAGTACAAATTGTATGGTTTAAAAAATTGATTTAAAAGAAACAAAATTTATATAATATATCAAGTTATGATAAAATTTTAAGTTTCATCGTCTTATCCATTGCACAAAACTTGGGGTTCAATGGATTCAAGTAGTTTTGTGGAAAAATAATTTTTTTTTATTACAATTTGATTGCAAAAGTATCATATTTATATAGCTTGGGTATTGGCAAATGCGGGGACATCACCACCTCGTGGCTCTTGTTATATCTTATCAATAATAAATATTAGGAATTTGGATGTAAGTGGTGTTTATCCTGTTGACATGGATTATATAAAGAGGATAAAAATGCTTATATTGCATCTATGGTGGAGGTAATTGTATGTTTTCCTAGCTTAGTTTCAGCTCATCAAAATGTATCCATAAATGACCATATTAATAAATATGAATCAATTTCAGCTACTAAAACAATGCATCTTGATAAGAGTTTGGGACATGATGGATAGTCGATTTATTTTTATTCTAGTATGTTTGAAGTAATTGGCATAGGTATCCTTTCTTTTATTGAAGAATCCATGGTTAAGGGCATAGTTTTGGCTGCATATAACTCTATGTTTTTAATTATGATTCCAAATACTAACAAAGTTAAACGTATGGAAGACCTTAGACTGATATCCATGTCCAACATTATTTACAAGCTCATTGCTAAAGTAAATACAGTCAGGATGAAGATTATCTTATCCAAAGTTAGCACTCTTTAACAATTTGCATTTTTAGAGGGACGACAAATTGATGATGATTTTGGTACTGCACAGGAATTCCTTCACTTTGTTAAGACTAAGATTTCTCCTACAGTTGTCATCAAGGAAGATTTAACAAAATCTTTTGATAGGGTAAACTGCACATTTCTCATATTGGTTCTCTTACATATTGGATTTGAACTAACCACTTCTAATTGGATTCCATCTCGTCTTCAATCAGTGAGTTTTGTTGTTTTGATTAATGGATCAACATCATCATTCTACAAACCAAGTAGAGGACTTAGGAAAGGATGTCCTCTTTCACCGCTATTATTCATCCTAATCATGAAACCACTTAGCAGAATCATCACCATAGATAGAGTCAATGGTAGTGTAAAATGTTATATCAGTTTGGGAATGTTGTATTTATCACACACCTTTTGTTTGTTGATGACATATTAATTTTCTATTTTGGATCCATAATAGAGATGCTTAAAATCAAAGAGTTACTTGAGTTCTTTTTAGCTGCTACAGGTATGACATGTAACCTATGAAATCATCTATATCCTTTATGGTTATTGATCAACTAGATGTGGATTGGATGATTGACATTTTTAACTTTGAGTTATATGTGATATATCTATGGGCCTTAAATACCTAGCATTTTTCCTCAAACCTAATGGCTATCACTCAAAGGATTGGGCATGGCTTACTAGAATATTTGAGGGAAAATTAAATATGTGGAGCAACATCTGGTTGTCTAAGGTAGACATATATTTTCTTATGAAGAATATCTTGTAAGGACTAGTTGTTTATTGTGTTACACTTGCACATGTACCATCTAGTGTACTTACTCACATCAGAAATCTCAACTTCAATTTTTTATGGAGAAGGAATATTGAAGGCATGACTTTTCATTGGATTTCCTAGCAAAAACTATCTCTCCCTAAACCATGAGGAGGATGGGGGCTCAAACACCATCAAACATTTTCTAAGGCACTGGATGCTAAGGATATTTGGATATTGTTGACTAACAAAGGTCTATGGGTCAAGGTGATACATCAAAAATATATGTTTCCCATGACAATTTGGAAGTGGCTTAGATCGAATGATAAATGGAGGATAAATGTATCCATTATATGGAAGGCACTTCTCGCTATGTTTGATATCATCAGTGATTGGATCTCTTGGAAATTTGGAAATGGAAAACGCTTTGTATTGGGCATTGACTCTTAGATAGGGTGTAATAATGATTATAGAATGCCTAAGCATATGGTTGAGTTTCTTATTAACAATGGTTATATTTGATTACATCATTTTTCTTTTGTGAGCAAGCTGTAAGAACCTTCTATTACTGTACAAAAATTAAAATATATATAGTTTTACAAAAAAGGCCGATCCAGAGGGGAGATTGAAGATGATCCTTCAAACCCAAAAAGTATGAACCAATTTCCTTCCCATTACACAAGGGAGCTTCCCTTCCCTTCCCATTACAAGCATAACTACAACAGACTTCCATTGAAAACAAAAAAAAAAAAACTTCCTATAACAAAACTTAGCCTATTAAAAAGATACATCATCCTCGACTCGAAGGCATTAAAATGAAACCAAATCAAAATGAATTCACAAAAAACTAGAGTCGGAGAAGACAGAATTAGACTAGGCCTACAGTTTGTGAGGGTCATTTTCCTGGGTCCTCGAGCATATGGACTGGCGACACACGAGATGCAAATGACATTAGTGAATTGATGTTTTTGGGCCGCACTTGAAAGGTGGTGATGCAAGGTCATATTCTCCCTCCATGTCCACGATGTTCAAGAGGTTGTCCTCCTTCAAATTTCTGAAAATTTGAGCTACCAAGTTTTTGAAACCTCACACTCCATCATAGTTCTCACCAAAAGTTTCCTCAAAACCTAGTATGGACTCAGAACCGCATCCATTCCATTCCTCTCCATCAATTCCTACATCTCTTCATATTCCATCGACGTGATGGGCTTGTCGAGGTGCGGGGGAATTCCCTCCATATACTCTTACCTTGAATCTACCTCCATTGAGCTCTTCTCTTCTCATCCTCTTCCCCCACGTCGGCTGCTCATACGTTAAAGGGGAGCCATCATCATTCTCTAGCTGATAGAAATACCACGTCCTCTTCTCCTCCACCAGTGTTTCACTTTGTCACTTCTCCAGCATATCCCTCGCTATGGAATCAAAACCCTTGCCATTAAATATTGTTGTTAATGCATTATCCCAAGTGTTGTCCAACTCAAAACTCATTAATGTATTTGGGCTTCCATTAATGTCCAAGTATCAAACAACCTCATCAAGTCCTCCATTGAACCTCATATTAGATTCAATTCCCACATTTGAATTGTACTACACCTTCTGTTCAGCGCATATTTGGTTCAAACCTTGAGTCCTTCCTCCTCCATCATCTATCATTATGTCCTGTTCATTTTAAATGAAACATTCCATCCTCCCATATGGTTTCATTAATGAGACGCTCTCGTATGATTTGCATTCAATCCCCATATAGATCACCAACCTGTGATCTGGCATTCAACATGACCTCCTTGCCTCTGTTTTCCACATATATGTTTTCATGTGGATCCAACTCCACTTGGCCACTCACATCTGGGATTCTTATATCATATTATTGATCATCATGCTACTACACCTTTCCATCGACCTTAGTTACCTTTAGAATACTTAGGATTCAAGAAAGAGGACAAGACTATTTGGGACCGTTTCATTATGCCTTTGAAATAATTTCAGGTACACATCATGGATGAGGAGCGTTCTATACTAAGGATCAAAAATCTATGTTGGGGTACATACCAACCAAATTTTGGCTATCTCATGTTGTGTGAAGAAGAAGATCATCCTTCCCCAGAGTGGCAGATGGGACCTATTTGGGCACTAAAATTTCCTCTAACAGCTAAACTCTTCTTATGTCTCTATTTGGCAGGTAAGGTTCCAGTTTGGGATCATCTTATTAAACTCTAGAGGACAAGCCCTAGTAGATTCCCTATGTGTTGCAAATATGGTGAGTATATTAATCACATTTTCATGTCTTCTCTTGTTTGTCTGAGATGTGGAGGTATGTATCGAATGTCACAAGTGTTCATTTTATCTGAGAAGGGGGTGATTTTAGTGATATTTTTTCAGAATTGGCTAAAAAATTCAACTTTCCAGGACTTTAAAGCATTTACATCTCTAATGATTTGGGGGGGATGGATTACTTAGAATAAAGTGATATTCCAAGATACATTTATACCACCTCATGTATATGCAGTAAAAAATTGAGCTATCTTGGAGCATTTTCCTCATAACTTGAAGAAGAAGCCTCTAAAAAATATTGTGACAGAGTAGATAGATAAGACAAAGGCTCTGTGTTACTTTGACGGTGTTTTCGTAGTAATTCAAGATAAGGGGGGTTAAAGCATATTTCTCTATCTCTTAGAGAATTAATGGTACAAATTCTCTGTTGGCAATGTTTCTGCCACTAACAACATGGAGGGACTTGCTGCTATATACATGACCTTGAAGTTGTCATTCACTACAAGATCATACATTTATAGGTTTTCGAGGATTCACTCCATATGATTGATTGGATCAACAACAAACTGTAACCTAAGGATATTTATTTAAGACCAATCTTCGAGGATATATGTAGAATACTTCACCTCTTTTTGATGATATCTCCTTCCATCATATATATCGGGAACATAGTATATAAGCTGATCTACTTTCCAAACATAAGTTGTTGATGGTAGAGGATAATGCTTAGCTTTGGGAGGTTGATAAATATTCCATCAAGGAACTTGATCCAAGCCCATTAATGGGATACCACTTCCCATAGGGTAGGGGATGGTGTCTATATAAGGATGGGAATCTCTTGATTATATAGGTAAGAAGGAATGCAATATTAGTAGTTTTTTATAAAGAATGTTATGGACAGAAATTCAGTAAGATGTAGTATATCAGGTGATATAGTTAAGATTGTGGCTTTTTGTATGGATTCTTGGCCTAATAAACAATATAGTTCATAATTTATCAATATAATTATGAACTGTGATTTTTTTTTCATGGAAAAAAACATGAAAAACTTTATATTATTGTCTCATGAAAATGACAAAGATCAAATAAATAATTTAGTCATTATAATAGGAGCAGCCTACTTGCTAGAAGTTTTGGACTTTCGGGTGATTTTTAATGAAAATCCGGTGATTTTTAATCCAAAACCTAAATTTTGAAGTATTCATAAATGAATTCAGCATCCTCAAATACCCCAAGGGCACTGATATTATGTAAGTTTAACAACTATCATATGCTTTTTCAAGAATTAATCTAAAAATTTTATTGTATTATGTAAAAAACAAACCAAAAAAGAACTCTGAAAAAAATGAAAACAACCTAACATTTAAACTACTTCATTATAACTTCTTATTAACATCATTATGTTATTTATAAGAACAATAAATTATTATATATTAGTGATTTAGGCTAAATAACTCTTTATTTTTATTTTTTTAATTATAATTTTTATATAACAATTACACTTTTATCCATATAAAATTAGTTCTTTTATATGTATTTGCGAATTAAAAGGTAGAAATTTATATTTTAAAATTTTACAAAGTATTTTTCAATTTTCAAAATATTCAATTTAATATTTAATTTTTATAAAACTTTAAATTTTTCAATAATTTAAAAGCTAATAAAAAAAATATGTACATTTTCTAACTATCTCCACCTGAGTACCCATGACCCACCCTCATAATTGGAGATGCAAAAATAGGAAGGATGTGGGATGGTTGATAAATAAGCATTACTCATCATCCATGAGTAGTAATCAAATTTGAAGGATTGGTCTTAATTTTGGTTTGAATGATATATATTCGTTAATTTTTTTAAATGATGAAAAGATTTGAAAAAAACTACATTTTAATTAAGAGTAGTAAATTAACTACACATTTAATAAAAAATATGTTAAATAAATTAATTAATTACACACTTCATAAAGATTGTGCTAAATAAATTAATTAACTATACATTTCATAAAAAAATGCTAAATAAATAAATTAACTACACACTTAGTAAAAAATGTGCTACATAAAAAAAATTACATTTTCAATCAAATTTATGCCCAGGAAAGCCACACCATAAGGTCCCAAAAATCCAAAAGAAAAACAAAGAAGGGGAAGACTCACTAGATATAAATAGTCTAAACACTCTAAATCTATAACATACCATTACAAACACTAGAAACTCGAATGATGGCATGGGCGCAGTAGGGAATGAAATTTAGGCAAGATAGACACTCTCACTAGGGATTCGTGATCTACAAAGGTGAATTGTAGAAGTGGTAAAACTGATAGGGCCCTAGGGATGATTTTAAGGAGCCATAACTATTTACAAGTGTAAAAATGTTGGCGAATCTTACAAATTCTTAAAACGTCAACTATAAAATAGTTGAGGATATTTTTATAAAAATATTTCAATTTCTAATGATTTAATATCGTTTATATAATAATTTGGTGAGTTTTAGAGTGAAAAAATTTCACCTCATCAAAATTGGACGAAATAGGGCTTCAAACAATGCAGATTGGCGAATCTTTTTTTTGGAAAAAAACATGCAAAAATAGACTATAGGCTAAATTTCGCCCTAAAATTAACACCTTGATTGAAATCTAACACTTAAATATTTGGGATTTCATTTCCATTAAAATATTTTAAACAAATGTGAAATAATTTGATATGGTCGTATCAATAAAGGTGTTAAATATAATTATTAAGATGAGATATATTGAGAAAAAAGAAGAAATATGTTGAGAAAAAACAACAATGTAACTATGTTCTCTTTTAATTCAACAATTAACTCAAATAATCTTATGAAAAAAAGATGAATGTAAAGACCATTACTTCAAATACAATTAAAGAGAGTCAGCAGTAACTTTCCCAACCCAAATGTGTATATATATAAAATATCACGTTGTATCTATTTATGCGAGATCAATATATATACACAATGTATAAGAAGTAGGCATGATGAATGAGTTTTGATCTTCCAAAAGACATTTGGAAGAGGTGACTAAGCCAAACACTGGGGATTAATTTTTTTAGGACCAATGTCTAACATAACCTCTTTTATAAAATTTTAGTATAAATTATGATTTTTTTAAAAGGTCAAAAATAAAACTAGTGATTTTATATTAATCTTTGACAAATAATTTACATCATAACCATTTTTTTTATGAAATTTTAATATAAATTGTACATTTTTTTTACCAATAATTTATATCATAACCATTTTTTTATGAAATTTTAATATAAATTGTACATTTTTTTAACGTGCTTTTTTAATAAGGACACTTTTGGGAGGTGTTATTTTATGAGACGTTCTAGGAAGTTGAATCAGATTGTGAGACTCCGAGGATTAGTGGGTGATAACGAGTTCTGTTGGGAATCGGGATTTACTTCCAAGTTCCACCATTCCAAGAACGGGTAATATTTTATCCATAATTATATTGAGAGAGAGGACGCTAACAGTTATTTCTTATCAATAATAAATATTATAAATATTAGGAATCTGGATGTAAGTGGTGTTTATCGTGTTAACATGGATTAAATAAGGAGGATTAAAATGCTTTTATTGCATCTATGGTGGAGTTAATTGCATGTTTTCCTAGCTTAGTTTCAGTTGATCATAATATATTCATAAATGACCATATTACAAAAGATGGATCAATTTCCGCTATTAAATCAATGCATCTTGATAATAGTTTGGGGCTTGATGGATGGTTGATTGAGTTCTATTCTAGTATGTTTGAAGTCATTGGCAGAGATATCCTTTAGTTATTGAAGAATCCACGGTTTAGGGGAGATTTTGGGTCGCATATAACTCTATGTTTTTCATTCCGATTCCAAATATTGATAGTGAAACGTATGGAATACCTTGGACTAATATCCCTATGAAACATTGTTTACAAGCTCATTGCTAAAGTAATTGTAGTCAGACTGAAGATTAAGGCTTATCAAAAGTTATCACTCCTTAACAATTTCCATTTTTAGAGGAACGACAAATTCATGATGATTGTGGTACTGCATAGAAAGTCCTTCACTCTGCTAAGACTAATCTTTCTTCTACAACTGTCATCAAGGAACATTTAACAAAAGCTTATGATAGGGTAAGTTGTACATTTCTTGGAATTGTTCTCTTACATATTGGATTTGAACTAACCATTGTTAATTGGATTCTATATCATGTTCAATCACTCAGTTTTGTTGTTTTTATTAATGGATCAACATCATCATTCTCCAAACCAGGTAGAGGACTTAGGAAAGAGATGTCCTCTTACACATCTATTATTCATCGTAATCATGGAAGCACTTCGCAGAATTATCTCCACAACTAGAGTTAATGGAAGTGTAAAAGGTTATCAGTTTGGGAATGTTGTATTTATCACACACCTTTTGTTTGTTGATGAAATATTAATTTTCTTTGTTGGATCCATAAGAGATATACTTAAAATCAAAGAGTTACTTGAGCTCTTTTTCAGCTGCTACAGTTATGGCATTTAACCTATGAAATTATCTTTATCCTTTATGTTTATTGATCAACTAGATGTGGATTGGATTATTGACATTTTTAATTTTTAGTTATATGTGATATATATATGGGCCTTAAATACTTGGGATTTTTCCTCAAACCTAATGACTACCACTCAAAGGATTGGGCATGGCTTATTAGAAGAGTTGAGGGAAAATCAAATATGTGGTGCAAAATCTGGTTGTCCAAGGCAAGAAGATATGTTCTTATGAAGTCTGTGTTGGAAGGACTATTTGTTTATTGTGTTACACTTGCACATGTACCATCTAGTGTACTTACTCACATCAGAAATCCCAACTTAAATTTTTATGAAGAAGGAATATTGAAGGCATGACTTTTCATTGGATTTTTTGGAAAAAACTCTCTCTCCCTAAACACTGAGGAAGATGGGGGCTCAAACACCATCAAATATTTTCTAAGGCACTGGATGCTGGAGATTGTTGACTAACAAAGGTCTATGGGTCAAGGTGATACATCAAAAATATATGTTTTCCATGACAATTAAGGATTAGCTTAGATCGAATGATAAACGAAGGAGTAATGTATCCATTATATGGAAGGAAATTCTCTATGCATCTGATATCATCGGTGATTGGATATCTTGGAAATTTGGAAATAAAAAATGCTTTATATTGGGCATTGACTCTTAGATAGGGTGTAATAATGATATAGACTCCTGAGCACATGGTTGATTTTCTTATTAACAATGGCTATATTTTCTAATGTCATTTTTTTTTGTGAGGAAGCTGTAAGAACCGTATATTACTGTACAAAAATTAAAATATATATAGTTTTACAAAAAAGGTTGATCTAGAGGGAAGATCGAAGATTATCCTTCAAACCCAGAAAAGTCTGAACTAGTTCCCTTCCCATTACACAAAGGATTTTCCCTTTCCTTTCCCTTTCCTTCCCATTACCAGCATGACTGCAACAGACTTCCATTGAAAACAAAAAAACCCCTTCCTATAACATAAATTAACTTATTACAAATATACATAATCCTCGGCTCGAAGGCATTAAAATGAAACCAAATCAAAACACATTCACAAAAAACTAGAGTCAGAGAATACGAAATAAGACCAACCCTACAGTTGGTGAGGGTCCTTTTCTTGGGTCCTCGTCGCTCGACCATATGGACCAACAACACACGAGCTGCAGATGACGTTGGTGAATTGACGTGCTCCGGGCCACGCTCGAAAGGAGGTGATGCATGGTCATATGCTCCCTCCATGTCCACGATGTTTCTCAGGTTGTCCTCCATCATATTTCATAAAATTTGAGCTACCAAGTCTCTGAAACCTTACACTACATCATAGTTCTCACCAAAAATTTTCTCAACACCCAGTATGGACTCAGAACCGTATCCATTCCCTTCCTCTCCATTAGTTCCTACATCTCTTCATCTTCTATCGAGGTGATGGACTTGTCAATGTGTGGGGGAATTTCCTCCATATACTCCTACCCCAGGTTTTCCTCCACTGAGCTCTTCTCTTCTCATCCTTGTCCCCCACGTCGACTGCTCATATGTTAAAGAGGGGCCATCGTCGTTCTCCAGATGACAAAAAATCGCATCCTCTTCTCCTCCACCAGTGTTTCACTTTGTCCCTTCTCCAGCACATCCCTCGTTATGGCATCGAAATCCTTTCCATCAAATATTTTTATTAATGCATTCTCCCAAGTGTTTTCCACCTCGAACCTCATCAATGTATTTGGGATGCCATTAATGGCCAAATCCCAAACAACCTATGAAAATCCTCCATCGAATCTCATACTAGATTCAACTCCCACATTTGAATTGTACTACACCTTTCGTTTAGTGCAGATTTGGTTCATACCTGGCGTCCTTCCTCCTCCATCACCTACCATTATGTCCTAGTCATTTTAAATGAAACATTCCATCCTCCCATCTTACTTCATTAGAGAGACACACTCACACAATTTGCATTTAATCCCCATATAGACTGCCAACCTGTGATCTGGCATTCAACATGACCTCCTCACCTCTGTTTTACACATATCCATTTTCATGTGGATCCAGCTCCACTTGGCCACCTGCATCCGGGATTCTTATATCATATTATTGATCATCATGCTACTAAACCTTTCCATCAATCTTGGTTGCCATTAGAATACTTCGGATTCAAGCATGAGGACAAGACTATTCGGGACCGTTTCATTATGCCTTTGAAAGAATGTCACATACACATCATGGATGAGGAGGATTCTATACTATGGATTAAAAAATCCATGTAGGGGTACATACCAACTGAAGTATCCAGAGTGGAGGATGGGACCTATTTGGGAGCTAAATTGTCTTCTAAAGAATAAACTCTTCAAGTGTCTCTCTTTGGAATGTAAGGTGCCAGTTTGGGATCATCTTATTAAACTCTAGGGGGCATTACCTGGTAGATTCCCTATGTGTTGCAAATATGGTGAGTATATTAATCACATTTTCATGTCTAGTTTTATTTTTCTAAGATGTGGATGTATGTATCTGATGTTACAAGTGTTCAGTTTGTTCGATAATGGGATGATTTTAGTGATATTTTTTTGAATTGGCTAAAAAATTCAACTTTCCAGGATTTTAAATCATTTCCATCCCTAATGATCTGGGAGGCCTGACTTGCTTAGAATAAAGTGATAATCCAAGATACATTTATACCACCTCATGTATATGCATCAAATTAGCTATCTTGGAGCATTTTCCTTAGAACCTGAAGAAGAAGCCTCTAAAAAATATTGTGGCAGAGCAGATAGATAAAACAAAGGATTTGTGTTCCTTTGACGGTGTTGTTGCAGGAAGTCCAGATAAGGGGGCTTCAAGCGGATTTCTCTATCTATCAGAAAATCAATGGTACAAATTTTCTGCTGGCATGGGTTCTTCCACTAACAATATGGAGGAACTCACTGCTATATGCATGACCTTGAAGCTTGACATTCACTACAAAATCATGCATTTACCGGTTTTCGGGGATTCACTCCTTGTGATTTATTGGCTCAACAACAAACTGCAACCTAAGAATACTTATTTAAGACCAATCTTCGAGGATATATGTAGACTACTTCAACTCTTTTTTATGATATCTCCTTCCATCATATATATCAGGAACACAACATACAAGTTGATCTACTTGCCAAACATGAGTTGCAGATGGTAGAGGATAATACTTAGCTTTGGTAGGTTGATAAAGATTCCATCAATAAACTTGATCCAAACCCATTAATGGGATACATCTTCTAATAGGGTAGGAAATGGTGTCTATATAAGGATGAGAATATCTTGATTATATAGGTAAGAAGGAATGCAATATTAGTATTTTTTTTTATAAAGAATGTTGTGTAGAGAAATTTAGTAGGATGTAGTATATCATGTGATATAATTAAGATGATGGATTTTTGTATGGATTCTTAGCCCAAGGAACAATATGGTTCAGAATTTTATCAATAAAATTATGAACTATGATCTTTTGTTCGTGGAAAAAATCATGAAAATCATTATATTATTGTCTTGTGGAAATGACAAAGATAAAATAAATAATTTAGTCATTATCATAGGAGCACTCTACTTGCTAGAAGTTTTGGACTTTTTGGTGATTTTTAATGCAAATCCGCTGATTTTTTATCCAAAATCTAAATTTTGAAGTATTCATAAATGAATTCAACATCCTCAAATACCCCAAGGGCACGGAGATTATGCAAGTTTAACAACTATCATATGTGTTTTCAAGAATTAGATTTAAATTTCTATTGTATTATGTAAAAAACAAACGAAAAAAAAGAAAAAAAAGAACTGGGGAAAAGTTGAAAACATCTAACATTTAGACGAAGCTTGAAAAGTTGAAAACATCTAACATTTAGACGAAGCTTGATCACTCACAGCATACCTGCCTATGGTAGATATAACACTCTCATCATTGGAGATGGAAAAATAGGAAGGAGGTGGGATGGGGAGATGTTTGAATGGTAGATATAACACTCTCATCATTGGAGATGCAAAAATAGGAAGGAGATGGGATGGGGAGATATTTGAATAATTAAATTTGAAGGGTTGGTCTTTATTTCAATTAGAAGGGTATATATTCATTAAGCCCTTTTATGATGAAAAGCTTTGAAAAAAACTACATTTCAATTAAGAATAATAAATTAACTACCCACTTCACAAAAAAATGTGCTAAATAAGTAAATTAACTACACACTTCATAAAAAAAATGTGTTAAATAAATAAATTTACTACACACTTCATAAAAAATGTGCTAAATAAAAAAATTACAATTTCAATAAAATTTATGTTAGGAAAGCAACACAATAAGGTCCAAAAAATCCAAAAGAAAAACAAAGAATCTATATCATACCATTACAAACACTAGAAACTGGAATGATTGAGTGGGCACTGGAAAATTAGCAATAAGGAATGGGAATTAGGAAAGATAGGCACTCGCAGTTAGGATTGGTGATCTAAGAAGGTGAATTGTAGAAACAGTAAAACTGAGAGGCTTTTCTTAGGATAATAACACTTTAAATGTTTGTGAATGCATTTTCATTAAATATTTTTTTTAAATGTGAAATAATTAGATATGGTCCTATCAATAAGGGTGTTAAATATAATTATTAAGATGAGATATGTTGAGAAAAAACAGTAATGTACCTATGTTTCCTTCTAATTCAACTATGGGTTGAAGACTCAATTGATATTTCCCTTCTAATTCAACGACTCAATTGATATTTCCCTTCTAATTCAATTATGGGTTTAAGAGATGAATGTACAGAACATACTTCAAATACAATTAAAAAAGTTAGCAATGACTTTCACAACCTCCATATATATATATATGGTATCTATATTTATATGAGATCCATATATACAATGTATAAAACCCAAATACAATTAAAAAAAAGTTAGCAATGACTTTCACAAATATGCATATATATATATATATGGGGTATCTATTTATATGAGATCCATATATATACAATGTATATGAGATCCATATATATGCAATGTACAAGACATACGCATGATGCATGAGTTTTGTAGCATCATTAATGGAAGACAAATGGAGCACATACGCATGATGCATGAGTTTTGTAGCATCATTAATGGAAGACAAATGGAGCATGTATATAAAGTCAAGAAATTGGAGATGACTCAGCCAGACACTAGGAATTAATTTTTTTGGAACAATCTTTCAGGTAACATCTTTTATAAAATTTTAGTATAAATTGAGCATTTTTTTAAAAGGTCAAAAATAAAACTAGCATTTTTGTGAAATAATTTGTATTAATCTTTGACCAAATTTGTATTCTAACTTTTTTTTGGTATGAAATTTTAATATAAATTGTATTCTAACAGTTTCATATAGTGGGTCTTTATTTTTCTGCTTTAGCTTTGCATTGAATTGCATAAATTGCAGGTTCAGAAAAAACATCGTCTCGGACTCAGGTTTAGGTTATGGTTGGGTTTGCTCTGCCTCTTATAAAACGTTTATGTTTTTGCGTTACGTTACAGAGATTGTTCTGCTACTTAGAATATGTTAGAGTTTTATATGTTCGTTACAGAAATTGCAGATTCACAAGAGTGATACCAGGCTTAGGGTTAGTGTTTGCTTTGTTTCTTACAATACGTTAATGTTACGTGGCAGCGATGAGGTCGAGAAGCAGCTGAAAAGGCAGACCGTGATAAGTTTTAACATGTTTTCCAGTGATGTCATCTAATTGAAGCGTTGCAGTTAGTGTACATGAGGTCTATGTGGCTAGTTATTGGCCTGTAAGTAGGTACGTTCTGCCATGGCCTTGAGAAAAAAGGGAACAATATTTGACATGTTATATGTTATTTAACGAGTTGTCTTTTTTGACTTCGGATTTTGGTTGGTTTTTATCAGTTTTTTGTCATGAATTTTCATGGAATTTTTAAATCGCCCCAAAAAACACTGCTAGATCTTATAAAGTGTGGGTGTTAGGGGTTTTAGTGTCACCTGATTTCATTTCTGAGCTTAAAATAGCCTGACAAACAACAGAAATTACAGATTTTGTGAATTAAATTCACCGGATTCGGGCAAAAAAACAGCCTGAAAATCAAAAAGTCCCCTAGTTAGACAGCTCCTTTATTTAATGTTGTGGCGGTAGTATTGTCAGTCATTGGATCTCAATCTGTTTGAGATCCAAAGACTGGCAGTGCTTCCACCACAGCATTAAATAAAGTACCACAGCATTAAATAACTTATGGCATGTAAAATATTTTTAGCCTTGAGAGAGAGATAAATTAGTATGCTGAACTTTGTTATTGTGAAGTTAATTTTGCTAATAAAATTATTGGTAGTATGGTGAACTTTGTTATTGTGAAGTTAGTTTTGCAAATAAAATTATTGGTTGATTAAATGTGTTGTTTTATTTAATCTTTATATTTGTATTTTTTTTAAAGATGTTAGTAGAAATATATTCTATTTGTTCAATATAAATATGTGTCTTTTATATTTTCTAAAGAGAAAGCTATATTCTGCAGGTGCAGGCACTACAAAAACATAAAGAAAAAATTATAAATAGTTCATATTGTTCCTAGACCTGCTTAAAGCATGACTTCAAAATAACAAAGCAAACAATGTATGGGCCTATCCTTATCTATTCCAATATTACATTGTGATGTAGACATTATAGAAATTGAGTGTCACAAAGAGAATAACTAAGATTTTCATTCCATATTACATTGAAATTCAAGTGTTGTAGACTTTATAGAAATTGAGTGTCATATCGGAGAATAACTAATATTTTCATTCAATTTCAGTTGTCCTATCCAATTTTATCTTGATAGAACATTTGAAAATTATTGGTAAAAACTGATGTTATGAGCAGCTTGGGAGGTGATGTATTCGGATTTAGAGCATAGGAAAAGGATTCCCATATTTCTATAATTTCAATCTGAAGCACAGATTGTTGTCCCAGAACTCTATTGAGAGAGCCCATACTCAAAATTATTAAACTATCTTCTTACATGGATGAAAGTACTACCATCAAATATTGTTTCAATTGTCATCATATAGTCAAATAGAAACCTCATAGATATGTTTTGCATGTTGAAGGTTCCTTTTGATCGTTATAGGCCTAGAGTGGAGTCCCCATAAACCTAGAACCTAGTGGCACCCTAAGTTTAGAGCAACGTTTAGCATATTTAGCAATGCAAGTAACCCATCCCAGTTGTTTGTTCCCTTGCCTAAATCCAATTTGAAAGTGATGAAGCATCTCCCACTAATATACGACGCATCTATTTCTCCACTTTGCTCGATATTCCCTTAAGCTCCACTAAAGAAGCCCCAACTCTTGGACTTTCTAATAATAGGAGAGTCTGTTGTCTTTGGAACTTTTTGTTTTGGAGGCGGTTAGATAAATCCATAAATAAACTTGACCTTCTGATACACTTCCAAGGGATTAAATGGTTTATCCTAGGATAATATTCATTACTAGTAATTAAGATCAACCATGAGATTATACATGTGAAGTGCTTTGTGATCCACTAGTCTCGGGTTATCCATCTAGATTTTCAATCCATTCAATAGGAAAGGACCCTCCCACTTACCTATTTCCCATGACCTCCTTCCATACCTCCTCAGAAAAAGGGCATTCCATTAAAATGTGTTCGATACTTGATCCTTGCAACATATAGATACTTAGTCCTTTCCACGATCTCCATTGGAGTAGCTCCCAAGAAATCACCTTGTTGTTTAGGGTCCAAATCATATGTATGGATTTTAATGGTGCTTAAATTTTCACAATGGCTTCCACCACCATTTTGTTCTTATTTCCTCAATCATTGAACATAACTTTAAATTTTAAATTCACCATAAATTCTCCATTAGGAATTTATGATTGTTCTAAAAAAATCTTCCTCTTCTTTTAGAAATATGTAGTTAGTCTTTAATATGCTGATATACTCATTCCACTGATAAACATTCCCTCCATCCAATCGAATCCAATCCTCCTTTCTTCCTTCCATCCATGAAGTCAAAGGTTACCTCTATCCAAGATTGTAGCATCAATGAGATGAACTATACTTTGTTTCCTTAGCTTATTAACAAACCCTTCATTTTGTCTATATATTCCATCACTACCAACATTAGGGATCAACTACGACTCTAACACTATTTTCATTCGTTGTTTTTCATGCTAGCCAATTTCTCGCCAAGGGAAAGGCCAATGCTAAAGCTTTCTACATACTGGAGGAATCTGCAGTAGATTTGGATATTTGTCTTATCCGCTCCTCAATGTTGAGGGGCTCATTGTTAATGTATATCATAAAATTGTGCCTCATAGCAGGTGTTTTGAGTAATCTCTATGGGTTTGTGGCTGCAAGTGTTTTCCAAATTTGTCAATGTTTTCGAGGCCACATCCAACATAACTTTGGGTTTTATTAGCCTCTTACATTTTACAAGAGGCAATATCTTCTCTAATTTCCCATTCCAAAGAAAATTGAACATTTCTTTTGAAGTATTCTAGAATAACATTTCCTTCGAATGTCTTCTAGAATTCCCATAGGGATGCATGGAATTGAGTTCCAGTAGATTGGAATGGCTTCCAAAAATTATTTTATTAATGCAAGTCTTACTTCTTCTGATAGCAAGTGATTACACCACTTTGATACTATTTTCTCCACTTCTACAAATAACAAGTCCCAATCCTTTGCTCCATATTTGGTGGGTTTTAACAAAAAATTCCAAGTATTTTAGACCTTTGTTTAAATCAATGTTTTGAGAATCGTGCAACTCGGACTTGAACTTGGTCAAGTTTATTGGTGGTTGTATCAAGTTGACCATTAAATCAGTTTTTTATCGAGTTGACTACTACCAGTATGGTCAACTTGGTCGAATCTATACTAACTCAACTAGGTCAATGTGGGGCTAGATAGGTTGCACACATGACACTTAGATTCATTTTTATAAATTGACCTAAAAACCTAAATCCTAAGACTCTAAACTTGCATCATTGCCAAGTCAACTCTCTTGATAGGATTCCTACAAGTTGTAGCACTATTTTGGGTAAGAAACAACTTGTTTAACAGTGACACAAGCTAACCTAGAATGATAATATAAAATTATTAAAGTAAAAGGATAGGTTGAGTGAGAGCTAATGAGGGTCACTTTTGGTGGGTTAGATGCAATAGAAAACTGAAATATAAGGCATCCCTCAACTTAATTGGATTTTTTGAGATACTTACATAAAATATCTTACTTTGAGTTAAAAAATTGAAATGTAGGAAATTGAATCATGTTTCCGAATATATAAGTTTTATGTATTGAAATAATTCATAACTATGTCAAGTTTCATTTTTTCTAACAAACACTTTTTATTTTTCACGCAAAAGATAAAGTATATGTTTTGTGGGGGCAGCCTTTGAGGGTCTAAATGATGGTTTCGGGATACAAAAATTTGTAGGCAGGTAGAGAACATATAGCACTAGTGTAACATGGGACATCATGGGACATCATCACTGGATCTGGATCATCACTAGATCTATATCATCACTAGACATCATCACTGGATCTGGATTATCACTCGATCTGGATCATCACTACTAGATCATCATCACTAGATCTGGATCATCACTGGATCTGGATCATCACTGGATCTGGAACATCATGGGTGCTATCTCATGATTCTTCTCATCACAGGAAGTTCTATAGAGCTAGCCCTTTTTCATGTTGGTTGTAGGCCTAGCCTCCATGTAGGTCTTCTTCAGCACTTATATCTGATCAACACATGATCGAAGAAAGGCTCATCATTTCTATCTGATCAACACATGATCGAAGATAGATACTGCACTTACATCTGATCAACACATGATCGAAGAAAGGCACGCCCAGCACTTACATCTGACCTACTTGTCAGAAATGCATGCCCATCACTCACATATGATCATGTAGGAACCAATCCTATAATCATATCAGAAAGGCCCAGCACTTACATCTTATCAACACATGATCGAAGAAAGGCTCAACATTTCTATCTGATCAACACATGATCGAAGATAGATAATGCACTTACATCTGATCAACACATGATCAAATAAAGGCACAACATTTCTATCTGATCAACACATGATCGAAGATAGATACTGCACTTACATCTGATCAACACATGATCGAAGAAAGGCACAGCACTTATATCTGATCAACACATGATAGAAGAAAGGCTCTGCACTTACATTCATCCAGGCTGGAACACATCCTACCACAATGATGAAAGGGCTTGCACTCATATCTGATCATGAGGGAACAAATCCCAACAATCATATCATAATGGCCCCCAGTCTTCGACTGAGCTACCTGGTAACTGACCAGGTACCTCCATTCTCCTAGAGAATGGTAGTTGCCCTTACATCTATCCTACTCAACAGAATGGCCAACACTCACATCTGACATGGGAGGAACTTAATCCTTTAACCATGACAGAATGGTTCAGCCCTTACATCTGATCAAGTGGGAACACATCCCTCTGTCACATCAGAATGGCTTCTCAACCCTATACTGAGTTTTCCTGTTAACTGACCAGGTGCCTCCATTCCTAGAATGGCAGTTTCCCTTACATCTGTCCTACTCGACAGAATGGCTAGAACTCATATCTGACATGGAAGGAACCAATCCTCTCACCATGATGGAATGGCTCATCCCTTACATCTGATCATGGAAGGAACCAATCCTCTCACCATGTCAGAATGGCTATGGGTCTCATCATTTTCTCTTGGAGGAAACCTCGATCTGGAGAACACCAAGATTCTCTCTAAATTACTCGAACTTCAGCCTAGCCAATGGCTTTGTTAATACATCAGCTATCTGTTCCATACCGAAGCTTCACTGCTCCCCTCTGCACCATATCCCTGATATAGTGATACTTGATCTCGATATGCTTTGACTTGTCATGGAACACTGGATTCTCTGACAACTTCACACAACTCTGGTTGTCACAATGTATGCAAGTAGCATCCAACTGGAGATCAAATATATCAGACAGTAGCTTCCGCAGCCATACTGTCTCACAACTAGCTGAACAAGCTGCGACATACTCTGTTTCAGTTGTACTCAATGCCACACAGGATTGCTTCCTGCTAAACCAAGAGATCACACCTGATCCCATACTGAAGCAACACCCTGAAGTGCTCTTCCTATCGATGGCACTGCCTTCCCAATCTGAATCAACATAACCCTCCAAGATAATATTTTGATTTGCATCGTACTTGAGCCCATAATCAACTTTACCCTTCAGGTACCTCAGAATATGCTTTGCAACAATCAAGTGAACATGTCTCGGATCTGTCAGGAACTGGCTCAAGGTGTTCACAGCAAAGCAAATATATGGTCTCGTGTTCGTCAGGTACATCAATGACCCAATCATCTGACGATACATCGTAGCATCATCCAACTCTGGTGAAGCATCATTTAATAACTTTAGGTTCGATGCCATAGGTGTGGCCATAGCCTTGCAGTCCATCATCCCAAACCTCTTGAGGATATCTACTGCATACTTCCCTTGTCCAAGGAATATTCCATCTACACTCTGCCACACCTCCATACCTAGAAAGTAATGCATCATCCCCAAGTCCTTCATTTCGAACTCAGCAACAAGCTTTCTCTTTGTATCAGCAATCAACCCATCCGTACCTGTCACAAATAGATCATCTACATATAGTAGAAGCATCACTGGGTTGCCATCTTCAACCTTGTAGCAAAGGTTGGAATCTACTTTACTCTTGGTAAAGCTCAAACTAGATAGAAAGCTGTCAATTCTACCGTACCAGGTCCTGGGTGCCTGTTTCAAACCATACAGGGCTTTCTTCAATCTGCATACATGAGACTCTCTGTCATGTGTCTCAAAACCGAGTGGTTGTTCTACATACACTTCCTCTTCTACTACACCATTCAAGAAAGCAGTCTTGACATCCATCTGGTGTATCTTCCATTTCATCACTACAGCCAAAGCAAGTACTAATCTAACGGAAGTGTATTTGGCTACAGGTGCAAAGGTTTCTTCATAGTCTATTCCTTCTTTCTGAGAGAAACCCTGAGCCACAAATATTTCCTTATACTTTTCAATGCTACTGTCTGCAGCATGCTTGATCTTGTAGATCCATTTGGAAGTTACAACTGACTTCCCTTCTGGTCTTGGGACAACATTCCGAACATCATTCTCCATGATCAATTGATATTCTTTGATCATAACATCCTTCCATTCTTTCCGTTCTGTCGCTTCTTCATAACTAGAAGGTTCTTTATCAATGAAATCACATATTAAAGCTACATACCCAGAGCAGGATCTGGTCCTCTTTCTTTCTCTGTGATTCTCTTCTGGAGCCCCATATCTTTCTGCACCTTGGATAAGTTCTTGTACCCATGTAGGTTTCCTCTTATGAGGATTCTTCTCCAGAGGTGGATCTACAAGTATTTGTGGTTCTTCAAATTCTTATTCTTCTTCTTGAATTTCTTCGTTCATGGTTGTATCATGAATTCTGGGTGCTTCTGCTTCTTCAGGTTCTTCAGCAAGTATCTTTCTGGATTTGTTGTAAGTTGTGTCTTCATCAAATGTCACATCCCTGCTGATGTCAAACTTCTTGTATCCTGGGAAATAGATTCTATAAGCCTTCAAGCTTTGAGAGTATCCCACAAATATAGCCTTCTTTCCTGAAGGATCTAATTTTGTCCTTTTCTCCTTTTGAATGTGTATGTACACAGGACAGCCGAATATTCTGAGATGGCTGACTTCTGGTTTCTTGCCGGAGAAGACTTCTTCAGGAGTCTTGTCTCGAGTACTCTATGTGGAGTACGGTTTTGTACATACACCGCTGTTCTGGCAGCTTCAGCCCAACGATGCATAGGAAGATCTTGATCATGAAGCATGGCTCTTGTAGCTTCCATGATAGTTCTGTTCTTTCGTTCTGCAATCCCATTCTCTTGTGGATTATAAGGAGTGGACAACTCCCTCTTAATCCCTGATTCTTTGCATAGCTCTTTGAATTCATTCGAAGTGAATTCTTCGCCATTATCTGATCGAAAAGTCTTGATCTTTATTTTCTCGATCAAGGCTTTGAATTCCTTGAATTTGTTGAATACTTTGTCTTTGTTCTTCATGAAGTAAACCCATGTCTTCCTAGAAAAATCATCAATAAAAGAAACATAATATGCATACCTGCTTAGTGAGTTTGATGACATAGGACCGCATACATCGGAGTGGATGATTTCTAGGATTCCTTTGGCTTTGCTTTCGCTGCTAGGAAATGTCTTCTTTGTATTCTTTCCTTTCGCACATCACTTGCAGACCCCATCATGTTTTGCTTGGAATTCTAGAAGACCTTCAACAACTTTGCTTGCAATAGGTAGTGCTCTGTAATGCACATGTGCAAGCCTTCTATGCCAAAGTTCACTTGGCTCTACTGTGTCATGGACCAATGCTTGTTCTGGATGGCCCTTCAATTTGTACAAACCTCCTTCTTGTTCTCCAATCACCACCACATCATCAATAGTCTTTCCTCTTGGCCACATGATTACTTGACCATCTATGAATGCAACCCTCATTCCTTTTGCATCCAATACTGATATGGAGAGAAGGTTCTTCTTGAGTCCTGGCACAAACAATACTTCCTTCATTGTTAGAGACTTTCCAAATTCTAAT
>LPNX010825743.1:201230-240249 GCA_001517045.1 Pseudotsuga menziesii | reverse complement strand
CTACCCCATAAAACCCCTAACTTATAATATTTTAATATATCTTATATTTTTGTAGTACATCTCTTAGGAGGCCCATTTTTTACCTCAAATTCTCTCTAATGCTACATGAAAAATAGATAAGATTATATAAACGAACCGAATATACTATTGAAAAAACATATCAACAGATATGTTTGTCCATCCTAAATTTTTACAATGGCAATATCAATGTATACCTGCCGCCTTGAGGCAGGTCTACTAACATCTATTATGAGGGAGGTGCCCTTGACAGAACCCTGCATCAAAAACATACTAAAAATTACATAACGAAACCAAAATACTCACTAAAACAATTTAATAACAAAACATTTTGATGTATACATATTGACTCATGGATTGTGTACTCCTATCACCTGCTACGAGGGTGATGGACTCCCCATCATCTCCCTGTGAAGTCAACATATGAAATTTAATAAAAATTTATAATTATCTGCTATAGAAAAATCCTAAAGATGTTAAAATAATTAATAAAAGGTTGGGTAAATTGTTGGATGTACCACATCCATACTAACCGTGTCTGTATCTACTCGATTCAAATTGTAATTAATAAGCAGCTCTTCCCCAGTAGCTATTGATTTAATGGCACATACAAAGACACGATTTCCTTCACGCACCTCAAATATGCAGTTGGGTTGCTTAATTGTATACCCTGGGTGTGTACTATTTATAAACCCTGCAATTTTCCCAGTTATTTTTGGCCATCTGTCAATGTACAATGTTGCTCCTTTATTTTGATCTTTGTCTTTCAGTTGTAAATAATTTGCTGACAACACATATCTACGCATAATTCGTGTATATTGTACCAGGTGCATCTAATCATTGTAGTTGTAAGAGGGTCCAACATACTCCATCAATTCTCTACATCTATCGTATCCTACCTTTATGCCATCCATGCAAACCAACCCCAATCCATGTAATGACAACGGTGCAATTCTATATATCCTCTCATTCACACAAAAATCAGTGTTGACTTGAGGAAGATCCCTAGGTACCCATTGTTTCACTAGGTGTTTGTACCTTAATGGCACCTCGATGTCTCATGTTGTCTCATCATCATAGGAATATGACCCCCCTCCTCTGAGAAAAAACTCCATGTGTTTATTGAATTTTCTTCTGATCTTCTGACACCTAGTTGTTCTAGCCCTTTTAGACCTACTAGATGTCTCACTTTCCTCTAGCCTTCCCAAACTCCCCTCATTGGAGGAAGATAGGTATGACAAATACCTGTTTGGTTCTACCTGCACCATGGCTAGAAAACAAATTGGCAAATAATAGCAAAATACCAGCAAAAAACTTGGAAAGACTTATAAGCATGACATAATAGTGATATCATTATCCTGAATAATATCGATAATTCCCTAGTATAACAGTTCATCACATAGTCCTTTAACATGATATATATATCAAGTCATTCCATAGCAAATGCTTCAGCCAATTTATCTCAAAATACAAACTATGTTTTTTACAATATTCTTAGGTGTACCTTTTTTAATTTATTTTGTTTCCTCACCCAAAAATATTAAAGACCCAGTTTACGGATCTCAATATATCGAATAAAATCATTTGCAAATATTTTGTAACTTTTTTCAGATGAAAAAGAGGTGTTCCTTGATATTCAATAGTGAATCAAAGGGAACTTTTACATAGTCCTGACAATAAGTCAGACCAGACATGAGTGGAGATCATAAGTATCAAAAAAATTCCCAAGGGGAGGGATGAAACCCACAATCCCAAGATGACTAAAGCAGCAATACCACACGGAGAACATAAGGATCCCAAACAGCTTATCCAAGGAGGCATTGAGAGTGGAGAAAACACACCCATGAGGGGATAAAAACAAACTCTATATCCCCAACTAAAAAAAGAAAGATTCTAATGTATCCCATAGTCGAAAGAACCAAAAAATACTATGCAACATAAATTAAAAAGCTCTTAAACTAACTGTATCATTCCTTCCTCAATGATTTCTCCTTCTAAAATTTACGAGAAGGAGAGGAGTTTGGCCTTCATATTCAATGCTTCCTTGGATAAACAATCTGCACTCATATTGTTCTCCCTGTAGACATGGCTAAAGTCATATAACAAACGAATTGAATTTTTCGGTAGTATAGCATATATGTTGGATATCCGACAAAATGCATTACTTTCTCCAACCTCTATAGATGAGTTCACATTTAGAGAACTTCTATCACTACACCGACCTAATCACACAACTTCTAGGTCACTTCTCCACTCTATATTGGCCTGATTATTCACTTTCTTGGCCACTCCTCTCTCCTTACTCTACACCCATTGTTATTGTAGCCCTTACTTTTGATGGTTGTAAGTGGTTGTTAGTTTTCCCATGAATGTTTTTGTTATGTTGTAGATGATTATACATTTTACCTAATATGTGTTATGATATTTTCCATCATTGCTAGGGTGCACATACATGTTGTTTATGGCTTCTTAAGCTTGTAATCTCAAGGGCTTAAAAGTGCCCAAATCTCATGTTGTTTATGGGTTCTCTAACAACTATTGTTAGAGAATGTTATTGTCCAAATGATATACTATAACCATACTTATCGGTTAATATTTGTATAGGGGTGTTTTCCTCTCTCCCATAATTTATCATACTAATGGGATTGTGACTATTAAGTCAATGCCTTATTTGCATAGTGGCAATCCTACAACACTACACCGAAATGTCGTATGACTAACTCATGAATCTTCCCATGGTTATTAAATATCCATCTATAAACCACTATTTTGGTTTCATCATTTCTCCCATTCAAGAAGAAAGTAGATATGACTTCTCTCCCTACATTAAGTCCACATGCACATAATGACTAGCTTTGATACTTCCTAACTTTTCACTCTTCCTTTTGACAACAAAAGTGAAACATGAAACAATATCCTTACTTTCAGGATCTTGGACAGCTGATGGCTTTGATTGAACTGTATAAGTACTTTGTTTCCAAAGTAAATATTTTGAGACCTACGAACGAAGGGGGGAGATATGAATGGTTGAAGGACTCCAATGGAGGATGAATTGATGCCATGTTCTGCCTACCCAAAGGTCATTTTATAATGAATATTATCCCCAACTTATCTTTGATTTGTAGTCTTCTATTTTTCACCCATACTGCTAAAATCAACACAGTTTTAAGCCGATCTAGTATGTATCTTCATGTCACAAGTTCTGCCTTGCAGATGAATATGGAACCCTAGAAGGTAGTGTTGATTTGGAAATATGATTTTACAATGTTTCATCCCATCTTTAAGACAATATTGGAGAGTAAGTTATGGTATAACATTAACATATTAATTTTCAACCCTAAGACAACGCTAACTTGAACAGAGTTGGGATATTTCAAGTAGGTACCACCAAAATAATGGGAGAAATCAGACCAGTTGCTACAGGAATTCTTGGAGGCATATTTCCCAGTAGTAATCTACATCACTCATATATAAATCATTTATTGAGCTCGCAGTAGATTGCTACAACACAGAAGTAGTCTAATCCATGGTGGTGAAGAGCTGACATTTCCAGATCTACTACTTGGCACATTCAGGAATGAAAACAATGTTTTAAATACATTTATATTAGTCTATAATCTTTGCTGATTTATTCCTTTTTAGCTTGTCAATTTTCGTTGTTTCATGTGTTGTCTTAGTAATGAGGGATTGTTTCAAACTCCCAACAATTCTCATTTTGGAACGTAGGATTGAACATCCAAGACCTCAGTAGGATAAGGGATAGGTTTCACCCATCTCTTTTCAATGGATGTAAGTTAAAACCCTTCAGCAACATATCATAGGATATCTACAGTTGTCTAGTATAATTAAACAATACAATACATTAATGGTAGTCTTCAGTCCAAAGCGCACTGGGAAGGAAGTGCATTAATGGATGTTAATGGTCAAAAGGAAGTGGGAATGAAATAGGACATAAAACCTCATCATCCTTATGTCATGTAGAAATTTACTTCAATTGTTGGTACAAAGGAGGTGGCATCCAAGCATCTTACTAGTACCAAACTTTCACATGTGAGCTTCAAGTTATTCGTCAAGAAGAATGTTTGCAAACTTAACCTTAAATATTTTAAGCATTAAAAAAAGTGCACTAAGATTTTTTTTCTAAATGTTTTTTTAAAACATCTTGCGGTTACACTTGCTAGTTTCACATGTAAACTATGTTACAATGAAATGTAAATAGAGTGTAAGCCTTGGACAATGTATTTGTATTAAAATTAATGAGATGTTCTAGCATATTGAAATATTGTAAGAAACTCTATAACTCTAATATTGTCCAGTGAATTCTAAGCAAATAAAATTTCCATATTTCTTTCAACTTCAATAGGAAAATGGAGTTATTAAGATAGGTACCACTCTCTTATGATTTCTTATAAGGCTTGGAAAGATTTTAATCTAACTACAAAGGATGCATAGTTTATCTAAAGGTCAATCCAAGTAGCCTCTACACTTTGCAACATATCTCATGTATTTTATGTCTAATAAGGGAACCTTGAACTCTATATGACACTAGTGGGAATATACCATGGGGCCTTCCAATTCACCTTTATAAAATTGTGTAAGAAAAGAAATACCAAAACATAATCTAAAGCATAAGAAACAACAATGGCTCACACACAAGGAACACATTATAAATTTACCTTGAAACCCTTAACTAGGAAAACTAGCCTAATCAAGAGTTACTCATCTCTCTATCTCATTGTATTATCTTCACCATTTTCAATACAATACTATAGCATCCAAAACCCTAATAGTCTTACTTGGATTAGAGTTCAAACATACTTCCTCAACCAAAATTAATTTGCAATGGGTCAAAAAACCATTGGCCAAAAAAGCACAAAACAAATTAAAAATCAACCCAAATTTTTTTTCGAGAGATTTGGTCTGGAACCTATAATAGGGGGGCCACTAGTCCCTTGTACCCCACTATATCAAGGGGAGAACACCCCTTGATCCCTTTTTGTTTCGATAGCTGCAAAGAGTACAACACCCATATAACATTCTCTCACTTGTTGTATTCTTTGAAGAGGGTGAAGGGAAAACATTCATGTAAACAACTACCAAGGGTAATAATGCCCATTGATTCTCTACACCAATAGAATTTCTTATCACTAACATAATTTGTCAATGAATATTCAACATTCTTCAAGGTATTAACCTTCTCCAACATTAGTTTTTTCTATTCAACCATGTCTCTAAAAAAATGGTACTATACATCATTATGCTTTGCTTAGGAAAGTTAAACATGGTTATTTTGATAGAAACCCATTATTCCATCGTGTGTACAAAGAATGAATCAATATTTACATATAGGAAATTTGAATGACTTAGGAAGGCAATTCAAAATTCTCACCAGTGCATGGAAACCCAGTTAAGGCTTAACTAGAGCTCAAATTCCCTTAATTAGACATGTAATTTCTCAGAGATGAATTAACAAGGTCATAACTGACCTAAGTGGACAAGTGGAGACTTAAACACATGAAAGCAAGGAAAAATTGCATGATTAACTCATGCATGTGAGGAATCTTTTCAGAATAGTCAAGGAGGGAACTAAATACTCATAATAGTAAAGGAGGGCACTTGTAGCTCTTGATTAGTGGAGTTAAATTCCTAGAATCGCTCCAACAAATCAAACATGTAGTGTGGGACCCTAAAATTAGGGAAAGATATCCTAATTGAAGGAATATTCCCTCAAATGATAGAAATATACATGAGAATCACTTCCATGATATAGAAATAGCATATTACTGTCTTGAATCTAGCCTGGGATGAATCTCTCCGATGCCTTAAATGGTGAGATATAAGTTCGTAGGTGAGATATTGATGCTATGGAGAGGAAAATATGCTCTAACAAAATAAAAGCCTAAAATCACAAAAGTCATGAGCTCTTAGAATAACACTTTGTGGAGTTTAAAAAATACTAACACAAATTAGGTTGTTCAAAATAAAATACAATGTGTGTAATCTACACTAGATAATAGCCATGATACCTAAACAAAAAAATAGGGAATGTGTTCATCCTAGTAGACTGGTATGGGGCTCTCATGGACCATATAGTAGGTTGAGGCAACCTAGAAGACGAAAGGAAGACAATAAAAAACTAACCCTAACATGTAAAATATAGAATGAGAGGGATGAATAATTTCATAATGGAAGATGAAAGACACTAGGGAATTGATTCAACATCTATACTTACAAATTTGGAAGATGTGAATGGTGGATGGACCACCGCTCCTTAATGAAGTCATTCTTTAAATATAAAAGTTGATGGCTAGTAAACCCTAACCATTTTAATTGTCTTTCAAATATTTGTGGTTGAGGGGCCTGAGTAACTTTTTCTATAGAACATCTCAACCACCCCTCAATGTAATCTTGCAACAATACTACAATTATATCTTGTCAAACCCTTATTTTGAATAACCCTTCTTCAATTTTTTTGAGATTCTAGTGTTCCTTCCATGAGCTAGTCACTTGATCTTCATTATCATTCACATAGACTACTATCCAATTTCTCATTTTTCTTTCAGAAAAATTGGTGAGGTTATCAAATTGATGCCTCCACAAGGTTCTAAGCTTACAATCTTCCTCTATTTTCTCCCTTTTTAGAAGCATTGAATCTCTTATGAAAGGCAGGCCCCCAAGTTTCTTGATTACTTCAGTGGCTTTCAGAAAAGTTGTGTTCTTTCTCTCCTACAGAATACCGCAAGTGGTGATCAATTATCAAAGGATCTCTATATGCCCTATCTATCCAACCTCTATTTTATTTTATTTGTTTTGAGAGGGGAGCACATACTTCTTTCTTCTCACCACATTGATGCTTGATACCAGGGACAAAAAGGTACTAATTGTGCCACAAACCTAAAAACATGACATAGGAGTTATTTAAAGCTGAGATGGATTATATTCATTAATTAATATAGGTGGCAGCAGGCAGAGAGAAAAAATCAATGATATTTGTGTCCTTTCCAACGTTTAATCTTCTTAATCGTCCAGTTGTTTCTTTTCTTTGTTTTTCTTATATTTTGACAGCCAAACAAAATAACTTCTGGCAAATCTTTGTTGTCGCTACAATTTGGAAATTACTGGGTTAGGTTCGAGTTGCTTTCTAATATACGGTTTTTATAATAAAAAACCTGAAAGAAGAAATCCATAACATTTGGCAGACTTCTGGCAAATCCCTGTTGTTGCTACAATTTGGAAAATATTGGGTTAGGTTCGAGTTGCTTTCTAACCTAGGGCTTTTATAATGATCTTGAATTATAGTCAAAGTTTTGTGTAAAAACCTAAGTGGTTAGGGTACGTGTTCCTTCTCCTTGATTTCACACTTGGGTGCATCTATGTTTTCAGCTTGTGCCTCTCATGTTATTTTTACCCCTATTACCTATGTTTTCGTGGGTGATGAATGAGGGTAACCTACTCTAATAGACTCTTCCTTTCCTCTATTGGCCTTCGCTTATGATGGGTCTGCTCCCTGGGTCAATTATATGCTTTTCAACGGGTTATGGAACTCTATATCGATATGGGTCAAATGAAACTGTCAAAATCCTACTCTATTTTTACCCCTATTACCTCTGTTTTAATGGGTGTTGAATGAGGGTGACCTGCTCTAATAGCCTCTGCCTTTCCTCTATTGGTAATGAAACCCTGGAGATTTTCAAAATAAGTTTAAAATTTTCAAAATAGAAATGAATTAGAGCATGGTACTCACAATTTTGGGATGCATTGTCTCAGCTTACAGTTTCTTTTCTAATTGGCCTCCTTTTCCACTACATAACCGCAATCCACTCTCCTTAGTATTCGTGGGTCCAAATCATTGCTCCCACTGTCCAGTCGCTAGCTCAGTCTCTAATATTCTTCTCTGGTCGAGTTGCTCAGATCATCATGGAATGAACTCCATGGGAACTCAACAAGATGCGTAGAGGAAGAAGCGTGTGCATGAAGATGAAATGAAAATATGTATTGGTCTCAGTCTCAGATATTATTCTCCGGCCAAGTTGCTCAGATCACCACTAAATGAGCTCGACAGGCACTCGACGAGATGCATAGAGGAAGAAGCGTTCTCATGAAGATGAAATGAAAATAGCATGCGAGAGGTATTAAAAGTTGAGGTTGTTTGTTATTCTTTTATATTTTATTTTTTTATTTTTTTTATTTATATATATGTATTTAAAATTATATATATATACACACTAAAAAATAAATTTAATATAAAACTACAAGCAAGATTTAATTTTAAAATATTTAATTTTGATAAGTATAAAGAGATATAATTATTAGGTGTTTGACATTATATGCATAGACTTTGTAGTGGTTAAGAATCATACGGATAAAGGGTTAAATGTGATAATTGTTGGTGATGATAAGGGATAGGGTTTATAGGAGTTTGGGAATAGGTTTTATAGGTATTATGTTTTATAAGGGTTAAGTGTTTTAGGTTAGGGATTAGTCTCATATGAACCTTTGTTTATTTTCTCTAAGTACTATTCAATGTCCCAACAAAAAAACCCTAACAACTTTTCATTACAGGTGTCATTGTCTCGTTTTTCTTAATCCTCATCGAAGTGGCCACTCCACTTCCACTAGAAATGACCTTCTTTAACACATTCATAATATCTTCTTGGTTGCAATACTTTAGCACCATATACTTAAAGAAGTTTTACACTAGTTTAAACCTTTCATCAAGGATTCTATACAACTTTGTTATGTATAAACAAAAAAATTAATCCATCTCATGACACTCAATGTACATGTTCCTTCAAGTCTAACTTATCTATGTGAACTCTTTTCCAAATTCATATCCTTGATCACACATTCATTCACCTAATACGACTACCTTTGGGAAACTTCAAGCAGTAGAGACAACTATTCCTTAGCAATCGTCTAAGGCATTGTACCATACATATTGGCAATAGAGACAACTATTCCTTTTAAGTAGCAATGAAGAGGAATTTCTTTGGTAAGACCTTTTCCTTCAAAGGAAAGTGGGATCACTATGATCTACATCAATATAGGTAGAAAAAGTAATTGAATAGTTGAATCGATAAATTTCTAAGTGGAAAACAAAGGTAGGAAACAATGTGATGAAAGAGGTATCCACAAAATATCTAGCTAAGAAATGGAAATAAAAGATGAAGAAACAGGGATAAACATTAGATAATGTAGAGAATTGTGATTCTACATAAGATCTTGTAGATGTTGATTATCATGAGAGTTCTCTTATTGTCATGATCATGATCATAATTATCATCATATCCATGTGAAACAATAAAATTCATGATGATGAGGATTATGATGATGATGATTATGATTATGAGTGGTATCATCATAAGATGAGAATGATGATGATGAGGATGAGGATGTAGCTAATGATGATGATGTCGATGATGATCATGATGCTATCCATGATGAATATCATTATGATGATGATGAAGATGTCGATGATGATGATGATGATGAAGATAATGATGAGGATGATGAAGATGAAGATGATGATGATGATGATGATGATGATGAAGATGATGACAATGATGATGATGAAGATGATGATGATGATGATGATGATGATGGTGACCATCTTGATATCATATGAAATGATAAAAATGCTAATGATGTTGATGATGATGACGTTGATGATGTTGTTGGTGACGACGATGATGTTGATGATGATAACGATGATGATGATGATGATTTTGATGATGATGATGAGCAAGCCTTATGATGTTGATGACGATGACGATGACGACGATGATGTTGATGATGATGATGATAATGGGGATGATACGGATGATGATGATGATGATATGAAGTAATTAATTTGATCTAGGTTTATTTTAATTTTAAAAATAATTTTAATGATGATGTTGATGATGTTGATGTTAATGATGATGATGGTGATGATGATGATGATGATGGCAATGATGATGACGATGGCCATGACGATTATGATGATGTCGAAGATGGCCATGACAATTAGAGTCCCATAACGATGAATTAGTTTATGAATATTATGATGATGAGGATGAGGATGATGATGATGATGATGTTGATGACGATGACAACGACGATGATGATGATGATGATACGGATGACGATGACAATGATGATGATATGAAGTAATTAATTTGATCTAGGTTTATTTTTAATTTTAAAAATAATTTTAATGATGATGTTGATGGTGATGATGATGATGATGATGATGATGTTGACGATGATGAAGATGATCATGATCATGATGATGACAATGATGATGACAATGATGATGAAGATGATGATGATGATGATGACGACAATGAAGGCGATGACAATGATGGTGATGACGATCATCATCATCATGACGATGATGGCGACAATATTAATGATGATGAAGATAATGACGATGATGATGATGATGATGATGAAGATGATGATGATGAAGATGATGATGACAATGATGATGATGAAGATGATGATGAGGATGACGAGGATGAAGATGATGAAGATGATGATGATGGTGATGATGATGATGACGAAGATGACGACAATGATGATGATGAAGATGATGATGTTGACAATGATGAAGATGATGATGATGATGAAGATGACGAAAATGATGATGATGAAGATGATGATGCTGACGATGATGAAGATGATCATGATGATGATGACGACATGATGATGAAGATTAAGATGATGATGATGTCGATGATGATGAAGGTGATGATCATGATGATGATGACGATGACGTTGAACATGATGATGATGATGATGAAGATGGCGATGAAGATGGAAATGATGATGATGATGACGACAATGATGATGATGAAGATGATGATGAAGATGATGATGTTGATGATGATGAAGATGATGATCATGATGATGACGACATGATGATGATGATGAAGATGAATATGATCATGATGTCGACAATGATCGTGATGATCATGATGATGAACATGATGATGATGATGATGATGATGAAGATGATTATGTTGACGTTGATGAAGATGATCATGATGATGATGACGACATGATGATGAAGATGAAGATGATCATGATGTCGATGATGATGAAGGTGATGATCATGATGATGATGATGATGATGATGATGATGATGACGTTGAACATGATGATGATGATGATGATGACGACGACAATGATGATGATGAAGATGATGATGTTGACACTGATGAAGATTATCATCATGATGATGACGACATGATGATGATGATGAAGATGAAGATGATCATGATGTCGACGATGATCGTGATGATCATGATGATGAACATGATGATGATGATGATGATGATGATGATGATGATGATGGTGATGATGATGGTGATGATGATGATTATGATGATGATGATGATGATGATAATGATGATGATGACGATGATGATCATGATGACAATGATGATCATGATGATGGTGTCGATATTGATGATGATGATGAAGATGATGATGAGGAGGAGGAGGATAAGGATGATGAGGATGAAGATGATGATGACGCTAATGATGTTGTTGATGACGTCGATGATGTTGATGATGATGACGATTGTGATGATGATGATGATGATGATGGATGATGTTGTTGATGATGATGATGATGGTGATGAGGATGATGGCGATGACAACGACGACGATGATGTTGGTGATGATGATGATGATGATGATGCGGATGAATATGATGATGATGATGATATGAAGTAATTAATTTGATCTAGGTTTATTTTTAATTTTGAAAATAATTTTAATGATGAATATGATGATGATGATGATGATGATGACAATGATGATGATGATGACGATGATGATGATGATGATGACAATGATGATGATGATGATGACGATGATGATGATGATGATGATGATAATGAAGATGATGACAATGATGGTGATGATGATGATGATGATGGCAATGATGATCATGATGACGATGATGGCGACGATATTGATGATGATGAAGATGAAAACGATGATGATGATGATGAAGATGATGATGATAATGAAGATGATGACGACAATGAAGATGATGATGTTGACAATGATGAAGATGATGATGATGATGATGATGATGAGGATGAGGATGATGATGATGTTGATGCTGATGAATATGATCATGATGATGATGAAGATGAAGATGATGATGATGTCGACGATGATGAAGATGATGATCATGACGATGATCATGAAGACAATGATGAACATGATGATGATGATGATGATGATGAATATGATGATGATGATGATAATGATGATGATGATAATAATGATGGTGGTGATGATCATGATGATGGTGATGATATTGATGATGATGATGAAGACGATGATGATGATGAGGATGAAGATGATGAGGATGACGATGACGACGATGACGATGATGAAGATGACGATGATGAAGATGATGACAATGATGGTGACGATCAAGATGATGATGATTATGATGATGATGGTGAAGATAATGATGATGATGATGATGATGATGTTGAAGATGATGAAGATTATTTTAGCCTCGTTTGTTCTCCTATCTATAAATATATGATCTCATTAATGTTAGTAACTCTTTTTTTTAAATAAGATAAAATAATAAGTCTAATTAAATATTTACCTTTCAATATATTTCATCTTCTTCTTCATCCAATTTATCATTTGTATCCTCAGATCCAGAGTCAACATTGTAAGGATTGGCCATATCATCATCGTCATCTAAGTCGGTTATGATCATCATGTCATCATCGATATAATCTTCATGGGCATTGTCTTCTACATCATCTGATTCAACTAATTCTTGGACATCTTCTATTGGATCATCATAATCATCTAACTCATGTTGATCATGCTCTTCATCATCGTCTTCTTCTTCCAGAGTACCCACTTCATTACCTTCGTCTAGGTTATACTTTACCAGCCTTCCCCTTGGATCGTGTCTCGCAACAAATGACCAGACCGCTTTACCTGGACCCTCCGAATAAAATACATGTTCACATTAGCTTGGAAGAACATAGGGCTTCGTTCCTTGCTCAAACAACCTTGTATTTACAATGGTAAATCCATTATCATGTTCAATAATAGTTCTATCGAGATCACGTTGATTCAATCGTAACATGTACTATTTGACAATGAACAAAACTACCTTGAAGGGTTTAAAGTCACACTGTAGAATATCTTCCAAATACCCATAGTATCAATTTTTGGATAGTTCTGTATGTCTGTCACTTCTAGATGAAACATTGGTCACCTCAAAGACTGCAGATATCCCACAATCTGATGTTTTCTTTGTTTCATCCAATTTTTTGATGCGATATCTACAACCATTGCAGACCATAGCCTTATGGTGTTTTACCTACAACAATAAATACATGAAAAGATTACATAATGATTCAATATTTATAATTAACTACATGTTTTTGCAGCCATACATGGAAAGGAACAACATGTACATCAAAATGTAATTTGTAAAATAAAATATTTAGAGTGATTGATTAATATGCTTACTTGCTTATCTTTTAAACCATATGTTAAATCGATTTCCCTTTTCTGTAAGATTTATATCTCCATTGCGATGTGTTGCTTTTACCAATGAAGCCACAACTTCCCATGATATTCCATGACCCGATTGTTCGCATCATTCAATCCATAGCTTCATCCATTCAATATTGTTTTTGATGTATAAACGAATTGCATCCCACTCTCGACCAACTGCTTAATGACAATAAACATTAAAATTCAAGACAGATGTAAATTTTCTGAACAAAGTATATGCTCTTAATTGATGCAATAAATTGAATATGCAATTAGAATATGTACGATATAATTAACATCCACTAGAAAATAATTATCTTTCACCTTCCTCGATCTACCTTTCCTCTTCACGTACTCCCCTTCAAAATTGTTATTGGAATCTGGATCACAAATGCAACATAAATTGAGCTTTGCCGCTAACTTAGGAAGATATTTACTAGCATACAACATGTTTTGGTATATCATATATCCTTCCATCATAGAACCCTCAGCATGTGCTCATTGTCTCACTAAACCCTTCATAAATTTCAAGTGCCTCTCAACCATCCACATGGACCTTGAGTGCGCAGATCCACTCAATTCAATATCTTCAACTTGGTGTATGAGGTAGTGTTCCTGTGCATTGAAAAATGTCAAAGGTAGATTCTTCTGCATTTCACACATGAGACGAGGAATTTCTCTTCTCCAATACTTTATATATTCTTTATGGATTTCTTTAGATGTCAACCATTTACAAGTGACACAAACCAATAACGATAATTAACAAAAAAACCATTAAATTACATAACATGAATTAGCACACAAATAACAAATATAAATTATACGAAGAATTAAAGAAACACTAAGCACATGCAACTAATCGCTAGTTACCTCATGTACTTCCCAAGATTATATATAACTTGTTTGACATTGTTGTCGAAGTTGTCCGGAAGAGAGAGAGGTAGAACATATTGTATCAATATCCAAACCGTGTCATTTTTTAAACAAAGAGTATACAAACAAGAAAACAAATTTATGCAATAAAATGGAAAAAAAATTATATATGGACATAACAATAATAATTACCTTCATGAGAACATGTCAATCATGCGTTTTATCCCCCACAAAATCACCTTTTTTGTTATGATATTATTCAAGTTCACACAAAATCCATTAGGAAATTTAATTTTCCGCATTATTTCTTTAACAACATTACTTTGTTACTCCGTAAACATCCATGGAATTGAGTTTATATTAATTTGGTCTCCGTTGCTATGAAATTGAATGACGTCTTTCATTGCATGGTTGCCTTCTTGAATGTCCTTGCAAACTTTCACAATTTTATCTTTCTCGCTCCTTTAGCTCTAGTAGTCGTCATAATGTTTCAGTCACAATCTTTCCAATATGCATTGTATCAAACAGATGAGCAATTTGTAGGAGCTCATAATAAAGCAACCTGCTGAATTGTATAGGATAACTTTTCATTCCTCGTGGAAGCCCATTAATGCCTTCATGATCACGAAGGACATCATGAATGTTAGTTTATAAATAAATTACAGAAATCAATTATGGCCACTACAGTAAACAACTCACAATAAAAATTAAAATACATAACACTCCATATACGATGATCCATACGTACCAGCTTGACGATTTCTATTGTATTGCATCTTCCAAAGGTGAGGTGTCATTCTCTGTGGTTTTAATGCGATCTCTTGATTCCCATTGAAAATATTTTTTTTGGTTCTTCTATACATGTCCTTCTTAGAGAGGAAATGCCTATACTCATCAAACACCTACCTTCTTAAACTTTTTGAGCGACGAGATTTGTTCTTAGGACCACAAAATGGACATGCAAATTTACCCTTTGTTTAAAGACCTACAATATATAGATATGGAATATCTATGTCAATTATAATTATATATAAACTATATTAACTACTTCATATAATTAAATGCAATTAAAGTGGAACTTAAAAATACAAACCACAAAAATGGGTTAACCGAGGGGCATCGTGTATTGTCCATACAACCATTGCATGGAATTGAAATTTTCTTTGTCGTATTGGTCTATATACGTCATACATAGTGATGCCATTCCATAACTTCAGTAGCTCGTCTATAAGAGGTTTGATATATGCATTCATATCTTTGACTTGAAACTTACCTGATTGATTTGAAGTACATATAAAATATATAACTATGAGAACCATTAATATATATAAACCATGCACAAGAGTAAAATAAAAAATATAGATATGACATTAGAAAACATAAGACAAATGAGATGCCATAACTACATTAGAAATAAAAAAGTTGTAGACACAAAATTTCTGGAATAATCATCGACAACATTATGTGATCCCTCTTTATTGACAACCATGAAAGAATGTTATTATTGATAAAAAAAATAGGCCACACCGTGTAAATGGATTTCATCTGTGCAAATGGATTAACACCATCTGATGTAAAAGAAATCCTAAGATTACAAGGTTCTTCTTTAAAGTGAGGCCACTTTTCATCCATAGCACTAAATGCAGAACCGTCTATAGGTATCCGAATGACATCATTTTGACTTATGTTCCTGGCATGCTAATCCATAAATTGCGCTAAGTAATTGCACCTGAATAGTCATTGCAAACATGGAATGATGGGAATATAACGAAGAACCTTGTGAGGCACCTTTTTTGTTACTTGATTTGTTCGATATCTACTTATATGACATTCCGGAGATTCTGTTGCAAATTCATGCTAATTATAATATATAGCATGGTCATTGGGGAATGCATGAATTGCTTCATAATGTATTCCACTCTCTTTCATGATGGAACATAAATATCGATATGTGCGAGGTAAAATATTTGATGCTGGTAACAAAAATTCAGCTATCAAGCTACATCAAATAAAAAAAATAGAGTTAATATAATATATAAATAATATTAATGAAACACGCTTCATCCATGTTAATTTGAATTATGAATTAACAATACAATTATTAGAGGAATAAAGATAAACGTTATCACAATCGTATATATGTGATGGATTATTTTACATACCTTAGCATCTGTGTGATTGATATGTTTGAAAGACCATTTATAACCTTCAAGTTCATTATCAACAATATAGTAGAGAGAAGATTTGTTTTGGAGCCTTCATAAAGGGGTTTGTATGCCTTATCGAGAAGAGGTATATCGTGAACATCATCAAAGTCATCAATATTTTCATTATCGTCGTCAACGTCATCATTCATTCTAACATTAAATGAATCATGGATCAATGTTTTGTACCATCATCTTCAACTACGTTATCATTATGATCATCTTCTTCAATATGATCATTCACTTGTTCTCCATTAAACATAGATGCTCCATGATCCTCCAGTACTTGTTCTGAAAGCACTTCCTCTGGACGATATGTCATAGGATGTCTTTCCTTTATAAATACATGAATACATCAATAAATATAAGTTAATATAGGAAATATTAAAATAATACATACATTTACCAAAGCAAAAAATATAAAAAACTTTATAATGCTAAACCTACAAATGGACGATATTCATTCCCCCCCTCAGCGTGTCCATGTTCCCTACAATGTTTTCTGGTTGTTGTGATCAATATTCTTCTCCTCTTAAATCCCCTGCATTGACTACATGGACAATAACATTTCCCATAACACCTTCGGTTTCGCTGCATCCCATAGTCTAGCAAGCAATTGTCGATTTGTTCATTTTGATCATAAATATTGTTACTTGACATTTTGTCACAAACTTCGTGAATGAATACTATCGACAATCTTATAAAATCAAGTTCAACACATCACAATTTTCTCAAACGATGGTTTGTCGAAGAATAAAAAAAATCCCACAAACTGTTAGTCGAAGCAAAAAAATTCCCCAAATCGATCGTCGAAGAATAAAACAATTCCTCCAACCGTCCGCCGAGGAATAAATAATTTCCGCAAACCGTCTATCACTTCTATAGCAAATATGTCGGAATGTTTAAAAATGTTTATATTTATAATTTCACTGACATCAAATATCTAGCGATAAGAACATACTTATCGTTGGAAATATGCCTATATACTATTATCCTGATGTCGTCACAAATCCGACCCCTGCCTCGTCACATGTCCGACGGATGATAGTCGCAAATCCGACAACACATAAAGTCGAAAAACCGACGATACTTGAAGATGACAAAAACGAATCGGACAAAACAAAACTTTTCATCATTACAATCCGACAAAAAGTACTTTCCGTCGGATGTCATCGAACTTTGGGCTCAATTCCTATTGTGCTAGAGAGGCATCTTTGTGGGGTGTGATGAGACTTCGAAGGCCTTTCGCGTTTATCTTCTTTCTCTAAGTAAGGTTGTTGTGAGGCGAAAAGTGGGATTTGAGGAGGAGCAGGCCTTCAAAGAAGTCCAGAGAGTCAATGCAGGGAGAGAGGCAGGTTCCCACACCTCAGGAAGCTTCACCGATACCTTCAGTACATAATACAGGTTCACTGATTTCCGGGATTACTGGGCCACAGGTTACATGCACAAGATCTTCAAGTTCATTGGTTCAACCAACAGGTTCTTTGGGGATAGGTTTTGGTTCTCAGGTCACAGGTTCACCATACAGAGCTACTGGATCACATATTTCACTAGTTGTTGGTTCACCGACTCCTGGAACATAGGGTTCTGGGCCTTCTACTTCTAGGAGTTCCTTAGATGATGACAGACCAATTTGGGAGAAACCTTCATGAAAGATGAAGTTTAAATGGCTTCAAGAGACCCTGAAGGAAGCTAAGGATTTTGGAGCACCCAAGCATTAGAGGAAATTTGAGGTCTAAAATGGGCCTCCTAAGGAAAATAATAAAATAATAATTAAAATAATAAAATAATATTTATTAATTTTGGAGGAAGAAATAAAAAACTAGTTTTTTCATTCCTATTTTCAACATATCGCCTTTTGTTTTTACTCAAATTTCGAGCGGGAGGGCTTGCTGGATGTGGAATTAAATTCTGCATCCAACGAGTGCCAACAGTGCATGCTTTTGATGGACCTCTCTACCCCAAAAACAAGAAATACCTGAAAAAATGTGATGATGACATCATCATCATGTTTTTTTAGGTATTTCTTGTTTTTGGGGTAGCGGGGTTTGTAAAAAGTATGCACTCTGGGTACTCATTGGATGTGGAATTTAATTTCGCATCCAATGAGCCCTTCTGTTCGAAATATGAGTAAAAACACAGAGAGATGTTTTAAATACGAACAAAAAATAGTTTTTTATGACAAATATGTCAAATCAACCACTATGGTTGACTCATTTTATTGAAATTCTATTGGTTTTTGAATTCCAACTCACAAGAATTTATTGTTGGCTCGTTTTCTTATAAGGCCCATTTTAGACCCCAAATTTCCTCTAATGGAACCAGTGAGGACTATAGTGATGCCAGATAGGTTGAGTATGGCCTTGGTTGCTAGCCTTCGTGATTCGGATTCATCTACATTTGAGGAGGGCTCTCAACATCATGTTTGGAGAGATGCCATGATGAAAGAATACCATTCCATCATGAAGAACAATGTTTGGGAGATTATTCCGATACCTTAGGGGAAGTCAATGGTGACTTCTAGATGGCTTTACAAGGTAAATCATGTCGCAGATGGTAGTGTGTATAAATACAAGGCTTGGTTTGTGGCGCTAGGGTTTTCACAGGTAGAGGGAGTTGATTATGATGAGACCTTTACATCGGTTGCTCGTTATACTTCTATCAAATCATTGATTTACATTGCTACAAAAATGGGTTGGGAGATCCATCAAATGGATATGAAGACTGCATTTCTCAATGGAATCATAAAGAATGAGGTTTATGTGGAGCAGTCATGGGAATTTGAGATTCATGGGAGAGATCTTATGTGTGCAAGCTAAAGAAGGTCATGTATGGGCTGAAGCAAGTTCCTCGAGCTTGGTATTCCATGATAGACTTTTGCTTGTTGTCCATGGGTTTTTAGAAGAGTGATGTTGATCCGAATCTCTATTTCATCGTGGTTGGAGATGATCTGCTCATTCTACTGTTGTATGTGGATGATTTTTTATCACAGGTGAGGAGAGACCTGTTGCAGTTTGCTAGAGAGATCTTGCTTCAGAGTATGACATGACTGACATCGGATTGATGCATTATTTTCTGGGATTGGAGGTTTGACAAGAGCTTGGTCATATTTTCTTGGGGCAAGGAAAATATGCTGTGGATATTCTAAGGAGAATTCGGATGGAGGATTGCAGGCCGATGTCTACACCTATGGTCACCAACTGGAATAAGCTTCATGCTTCTAAGGGATAGTTGGTGGATCCTACCTTATATCGTCAACTCATAGGTTCTTTGGTGTATCTGGTCAACTTTATACCAAATTTGTGTTTTGCGGTGAACACTCTTAGTCAGTTCATGGTGGAGCCTAGGAGAGTGCACTAAGTTGCCGCAAAACATGTGTTGTGATACCTTGCAGGTACAATGGATTATGGTCTTGATTATAGGAGATCGGATGGGGTTAGGTTGATTGGCTTCACGGATTTAGATTGGGCAGGCAGTGTGGCAGACCAGAAAAGCACTTCCAGATGTTGTTTCAGTTTGGGCTCAGCAGCAGTGTCGAGGTTCATTTAAAAGCAAAAGTTTGTTGCTTTGAGTTATGTAGAGGTTGAGTACATGGTATCCAGTCAGGCTAGTTGTGAGGCACTGTGGCTTCGCAAGTTATTGGTGGATTTATTTGATCAGGAGTGAGGCCTACAGTGATTTACTATGACAATCAGAGTTGCATCCAACTCTCTGAGAATCATGTATTTCACGAAAGGTCAAAGCATATTGATATCAAGTACCATTTCATCTGTGATTATGTTCAGAGAGGAGTTTTGGAGTTGCAGTACATTTCCACTGATAAGCGGTTGTAGATATCCTTACAAAGTCTCTTGGAAGAGACAAATTCATTCATTTCAGAGACAAGTTGGGTGTGGTGAAGAACAACTTACTCGGTAAGAGAGAGTTTTGAAGTTTTATACCTTGGAAGTTGTTCCCCTTAGTGATTTTTGCCTAAGTCACTAGGAAAAGGGGTCATGTCACATGGACTTTATATTAATGACTTGAGATGAGCATTATACGCACTTTAATAATTAAAGTGTACTTTGAGTAAAAGTTTAAAAAGTGGGTGAATTAAATTTTAAATTTTTTGGAGAAAAATGATTTTATCACAACCACTCATCTAATCTAATATGGGCCCCTGGATTAGATGACCTCACTCACCCACCCAATTTTTACCTAGAAAGAAATTTCCCATGTGAAGAGGCACTAGTTCAATTTTTAGAGTGTCGAATTTCAGAAGAGAGAAAACGGCACTGAAGGTTTTTTTCTCAAGCATGAATTTCGAGTTGAATGCACAGCAGTTCAGTGGGCACAAATTTTGAGGCAACATTTAAGTGCATTAATTACAGCCGTATGGTACATTTCTGTAATGTACTTTTTTAGTCAAAGCAGGGCACAAATTTCGAGGCAAAAATTTTATGTTCAAGCAAGCACGAATTTCAATGCAACGAGTCATACTGTCAGGCCGTACAGCGTCCGTAGAGTCTATCCATACAATCCTATATCAACATGATTTTTTAGGAGGTTTGCAGACTGAAAATTCCGAGTCTGAATTTCTTAAGTGGGCACGAATTTCGAGGTTGAAATAAGTTATGAAGAAAATTTTGCTTTCTATTGTATTATTGATAAATAAATAAAGATTTTTTTTTCACAGTTTTTCTTCAAAGGCTGGGGTTTTGCCTCGGTTATTTGACCAAAAATTTGTGAGTCAATTTTTATGCATGACTATGTTTTAGAAATTATTCATGTGTAAAAAGTTGTTGCTCATTAAAAGTTGTAAAAATTATTCATGTGTTTCAGTCATAAATTGTTTATGAGAAATGATTTAATTGTAGTTGAAAATAAATTGGGTTGGGTATTAAACAATGATGAAAATGGTGGTTGAAACCAGGTTGGGGAAATGAAAAAATATTACACTTGTGTCTTTTTCAATGGAAAGGTTCATCTCAATCTTTTCGATTAATTACATATCAAATTTATTTAATATTTGTTTAATTATTTTTTTTATTATTTCAATATTTATTTATTGATATATTTATATATTATTTTATTTGTTACATTGTCTTCTTCATCACAATGCTTTGTCCTCGAAGCATACCTTACAAAATTTATTTATAATTTTAATATAGTAGGTGAAACCATGTGATATCATAAAACCATGCGTGGTTTTATGAATTTATTATTTAATTTTCTCTTTTTTTTCGTTCTCTGGTGGATAATTCTTTTCCCACTTTCTTACTTCTTGGTCCGCAGAAATAACTTGTTATATTCTCATTTTTATTTTTTAGATTAACTTGACTATATTCTTTGGCCGCCTTCATTTGGACAAGGTCCTAAATTTTTGGGGAACCCAAAAATGATGGCCAAAATCCAAGTTTTAGACAGTCTAAAAACAATGGCCAAAGGTCACGTTTTGGAGAAGTTCCGAGAAGGGTTTGTGGCTCAAGATCGAAATCAATCCCAAAAAGAGGGCTTTGATACCACTGTAATATTCCTATCCTGATATTCTCAAGGATTACTCAAGTGAATAATCAACCAATAAAAAATAACTCCATTTGGAAAAATAATAATATTGAATATAAATTGATGAAATATGATTACATTGCAATTTGTTGGTCCACTTAAATATGGTCTTATGTTCATTTTCAATGGAAAGATACGTCTCTATATTTTTAATAATTACATATCAAATTTGTTGAAAATTACTACCTATATCATCGTTTACTTATATTTGTTTATTTGAAGGAGGTTATCTTTTTCTATAAAAAGTTATTTTGTAACTAATATTTATTGTCTATCTAGGAATAGTGCTTCACATTAAAGTATTGTGTACAATGCCTATCCTCTTCATTGTTATACTATTTTAAGGGGTTTATGTGCTAAACCTTGAATGGCAGATTTCTATAACCTCAAGCCCAGCTGATGGCCTCCCCAAAGAAATTAAAGTTATTGCACCACCAGGGGATTGGCGCTATAGCTTTGCCTCGATATGAAGAGCTATAATATCCAAATATAGCTTTGCCAATAATAATTTCCATTTATTCTAGTAAACAACTCCACCTAAGATGTGAACATCTTGAATCATGTATTGAGCCTCACTTTCCATTGTGTACCATTAAACTAGAGATGAACAACGCCACATTTCTAGTTTCTCCAATAGCAGTATTAGCCCCTTCATTTTTTATGTTTTATTTTGTTGTAAAAATACGTGTATTTACATAAAATTATTTACAACAGAAAAGAAAAATACAATGGGAGTGTATATACAAAGGTAAGTCCGAAAGAAACAAAATAGAAAGAATGTACAAATGCATTTATTCATAAAAAATTTATGTTTTATTTTGTTGTAAAAATACTTGTATTTACATAAAATTACTTACAACAGAAAAGACACAAATACAATGGCAGTGTATATACAAAGGTAAGTCCGAAAGAAACAAAATAGAACAGAAAAGACACAAATACAATGGGAATGTATATACAAAGGTAAGTTCGAAAGAAACAAAATAGAAAGAATGTACAGATGCATTTACTAATAAAAATCATTTGGCTAACAGTTGCATATGTACCTCTTCTTTCTATAGTAGATGAAATGTAGACAAAAAACTAACCTCATTTTCAAAAAAGTATTTTTACCAAATTTTCCAAAGAATAAACACAGTTGACATCCTCGAGGAGTACTAGACACCACTAGGTGAGGAGCATACCAAAGATTCGGAATCACCCAACAAAACTGTTCTCCAATGCAACCTCACAAGCAAAATGATTGCATGCTCAGAATGAACAAGCTCCCAACAAGACCTGGAAAAATAGCATTCCTAGAAGAGATGCTTTATTGTTTCCAACCTGAGTTAGGATTAGAGAGCCTATCCGAGAGAAGGCATTGATAAATCACTAGCCATACAAACATGAGTTTGTAGCTCACCCATATATCAAACAGTTCCAGTGATTATAAATTTGAGCAACATGACCAGAGAGTTTTGTACAACACATAAATAATAACAAACTCTTTAAACTGAAACATGATTCTTGTAAATAATGAAGAGATTATCATATAGAGGCACATAGTCGTGCTTGTCCATGGACTCATAGTAGCAAATAGTGTCAAACTTCTCCCATTGCAACAAGTAATAATGAACTTGTTCCATGGAAGCAAATATTAATGTGTAATCGTAAGCAACAATTATACAGTCAGAAAAGTAGTATGATAACAATGGACAGTTTCCAAAAATATATATATCTCGCGTACCTTCATCACACCCACATTCATGTGCGATGATGAGAGAAATATCCCATATGGGAGTAAAGGGGTTACAAAATTAACTGCTACATTGCAATAACACCCGATGATTTTACTGTATACATGGGATCTTGAGACTTAATACTCAGAGTTTCCCACAGAATCCAACTTACATGATTGCAGGCTCTTTAAAAACAAGCATGGGCCATGCATATTATAATATCGAAATTCTGCCACCAATACAAAAGATCCTTTTCCCAAACTATTTTAAGCACTATAATCTTGGTAAATCTACAATCATCAATGTAGATTAAGGGATGAAGACTGAGCGAAGTCAAATGTCTTACTAATCCAGAGAACCACTAGTACAATAGTAAAATGTACAATCTCTAAAGAATAGTAAAATGTACAATCCCACCAAATCAGAGGAAGCCACCTAGATATGCTAACAAGGGAACATTGTGTTAACAATAAATACCTGACAGAATAAAACCATCACTCTACGATTTCAAGAAAATAGTAGGCCAGGATTTGGATATCTTGCTTCAGAAATAATCCCAGTCATTCCACCTAGATCCATCACTAGATCTTGAGTTGTTTGAACCTCGGCGAGCGTATGTGTCTGGTTGAGCAGCATCTGGACCATTCTGCCATCGCTGAAATTGGGTAAATCCATTCCATGGTTCCCATCGATCTCGCTGTCGCCTAGTGCCTTTCTCATATTGGTAATTGTATGTGTCTGACACAGTGTCAGATCCACTGCTGCTTCCTCTTGTCCGAAGTTTCCTTACTTCTTCTTCAGCATCATAGCGCATCCGCTGTTTAGTCAAATAAATGAGGTTTTAATGGTTATTTGCACCAACAAATTGTGAAGAACGAATTGGTACCAGTGAAATCATACGATGTGCTTTTCAACCATGAAAGGAAGGTAATGGGAAATCATACAAAGGGCGAATAGTATTGTCTCAAGAAGAACACCAAATTGATAGCAACCAGAATGCATATGATTATAATTATTGAACCACACAGTAAAGCCAAGGTACACAGCCCACTGCAGAACTACAGAAATTTATCAATCATACCTTTGCGGGGTCCGAAAGAATTGCATATGCTTCTCCAATCATTTTGAAAAGCCTCTCTGCGTCTCTGCGGACCTCCTCCCCAACTTCATTCCAATAGCCATCATCTCCATTGTCACTACGTACTGAAAACTGCCCAGCCTATAATATATTACCAAAAGAATTAGGACAACATTGACAAAATATATAGTAAAATTGGTATTGCCAAATCAATGGCTACAAATTATTGAAACAATTGTCACCTTATCTGGATGGTGTCTGAGGGCAGCTTTTCGATAAGCCTTCTTGATCTCGGCAGCAGTACTGGAATCCTCAACACCCCTGTGTAATAAAGATGTCAGATAAATTTCTTGGCCTACGCGTTTTACACAAAAATGTCACGGAAAGAAGCAGAAAAAATTTCCTTCTAGATATCATTTTCAGAACATAGATGTTACAAAGTTAAGATGCTATGCTAAAGGCTTCATGAAAGCTTCATAAAATCTTGATATATAATAAAACTACTGCATATGACACCAAAAAGTAGTCAATACGATATTGGTTTTTTTACTCGTCATCTTTCAAATACCGTTTCCCCATATGCAAAGTAATATGAAACTCAATATACTCCACTCCGATTTCAACTGGTCAACATAGTGAAAGCAACTATTCTTCACCATGCAACATGATTGATATCATTCTAAATAAAAACAGCCAACAGCTATTATATGGTGCCAAGAATAGATGGTCCACATAAGCTGGCTCTACATTTCAACAAGTTATGTACAAATCAATCTTGACAGAAGAGCAAGGGTACATCTATCCTGCAATATGTGTGTACTCCTAAAGAATTTGGATTACCTATGAGCTTAAGATGAAATAGCTGTGCATGCCAGGATAAACATTATTGTCTGTTTGACATCATACCCTCAATCACTTAAAATAAGATTAATATATAACATCGAAGAATGACTTCACTATAAAAAAAAATATGATCAAATATGCAACATAAAATCAGCATAATTGTAAAGGTGGCACAAGAAGACATACAAGATCAAATAATGATCCAAAGAATTTTCTCTTTTCATTTCTTCTTCCATTTTTGCAAGTCGTTCACGAGCTTGTCTAAGATCTTGTGTGCTAGTGCTTGAGCTTCCCAATCTCCCTGGTTGGCTTGCTTTGCTCCGTTGCTGGCTCTCTAAGAGAGTTGTAAGCTTCTGCAGATCAGCAGTTGCCTGTCCATAATCACGTACAATCTCATGTAACGTGGCTCTCCGAGAAATAGCCTGCATCAAAAGGACATGATGAGTTACAGAACAAAATGAGAATAGCATTCATGAACAATAGTTTGGATGGGCATGCACAGTGCACATCCCTTACAAATGTTTGAAAATTGAACAGTCAGCAAGACATACAACTGAAAATATCTCTGAAATTAACTTCCATTTAAACATGATAAATGCTTAAACAAGTTGTGCATGAAGGTAACGTGTATAAACCAAGACACATTCAGGCATTGCAAAACTAGGAAGTTTCTATCAGCCCATCAGAAACTATAATAGTTAACAAATTTTATAGCTCGCTATTTTAAGGCATATGCTCACCAAAGTGACATACAGTACATAAGACATAAGCATCATATGTAGCATATTACTGCAGCAATTTCAGTGTAAATAAGATCTAGCATCAGTATTCTCCCTATGAAGGATAGGAATAAGAATGTATACTATGCTGAAACTGCTTGAATGGATTAAGTAAATGCTACTGCAAGATACGGGGGTAGACAAAGGCCCAATTACATAGCAAAGTAGCAATGACACATAATAATCTATACATGTTACATTGTGAAAATACATGTTTTACTTTTAATATGCAATAAGATAGATCAGAAAAATACAACAAATATCAAATGTACACAAACCTTGGGATAGTTAGGGTCCAGAGCAATGGCTCGGCTACAATCTGCAATGGCATCAGCAATATGGCCCAGAGCTTGGGAGGCAGCTGCTCGATTGCAAAAGCAAACAGCAGTGAAAGGCCGTGATTCTCCATTGCATGCCAAAGCAGCTGTATAGTGTTCCACTGCTTCTGCATGCCTACCCTCTTGAAAAGCTTTATTTCCTGCAGCCTGAACCCATGTAGCATCAGCAAATGCACTCAGAGAAAGGAGTTCATGTCATCATAAGAAAAAGCAAGCATGCCAGTCTATAAGCATAAGACATGGAGTATTATGATATATTTACTAGACAAATCAGACTGATAAATTTAAAATTCACAACTGCTGTAGAGAAAAAGCATACGCAAACTGAGTCTTGCCTTTAATTTAAACTAAAGCTCCAAAATCAGACTGATAAATTGACAATTCAGAACAGTTGTAAAGAAAAAGCATGCACAAACTGACTTTTGCCTTCAATTTAAACAAGAGCTACAAATATCAAACAATTCAAAGCTTGCACTTCAGAATGGATTACACCACCCAATATAGATGGCATGACAAATCTCCAAGAATAATCATAGCAACAAAGACATAAATGGAACCTAAAAACAGAACATAAACTTATTAATAAAACTCCTCAACGACATACAAAGCCCTTGATATTACTCCAGTCCCTCTTCCCTGGTTGCAAAAATGACTCCTCAATACATGGACAGTCTACTATGCTTTTTTACTATTTAATCTTAGACTTCAGTAACTACTATCTTGTTAACTTTTATAAGCAAATGCTTCTAACTCTTGGTTTGGAGACTAGACTGATAGTGTATATGAGATACCTATTCATCTATAAAATTTTGGACATCAATTGATATTTTGCATTGTATAAAGATGGCTTTATTGAAAACCAATAGAAAAAGTTTCTTTTAATTCAAAATATGTGTATATCTTTATTGTTTTGTATTTGTGGATTTTTCCCTACCCAATACAAACTCTTCGCTCTTTTGCCTCGCCATTTTTTTGTCGATTGCTAGTCTAGTAACTTTGATTCATCTAATCAAAGCCTACAAGGAAACCTCCATAGACTACTTAAATCCAACTGTTGCACAGTAACCAAATCACCTACTTAGATGGCCTGCTTAGATGGAACACCCTATACTGGAGGATGAACAATAATTGTACGAACTACTATATGACTTCTATGCGAATTCACATGAACTGTATAGACTGTACTTCAACCCACTTCTTGTTGGCCAATCCTCTTCCTTCTGTCACTACTTTCTCACCTCCAGTTGCTTAACCTGTTGTCACTACGTTTATACTTGAACTGAAACCCTAATCAACCAAAGCCTTAATCTCACAATGAGATGTACAGTTAAGATTAATCTAAATCACTAGTGTATAAAATTTAAATAACATTTTATTAAACTTGATTGACTAAATTTAAGACTCACATTATTCATAAAGTGAATTACGAAATAGAATAAACTCAACCCACTTCCCAAATATTCACATTAGCTTGTGTGAAAGCTCCTATCCAAGCTACATTCTTCAACAAAGTTCTTTAAATATGAAAATTAAGGTGGGGCACTATTTAAAGATGTTTGTCAATAGTATCAAATACATTGAACCTCATACAAAGAAGATAGAAATTGGGGTGTTTCTCAGCTTTCAACACACTTGTAATTCATTCAGCATATATGTAAAATTGGGCCATGTACCCTTTCCTCTTGCATCCCTTTAGCTAGGAATTATGGGACGCTAAGATTGAAACCTAGAAGGGGAAAGGTAAACTCAATGTGGCCATTAAGGAGCTAAGATCAACTCCACTAGGGTAACAACTCTCACCAATAACATGACGTAAATCCTTGGGGCCTTGTCAAAGGCTATGTAGTCTTCAGGCACAATGTAACACAGAAATAAATAATAACATGACCTTGTTCTCACGTTCCCCATCTTATGAGTCATTTCCTTGTATATATATATATATGGTTGAGTGGCCACAAATGTTGTGTTGGGCATTTCGCTAGTTCTGTGCCAAAAGGCACCCTATTCAAATCCCCAATGTAAAGCACACTAGTCTACAATGACAAGTTTACTAGGGATGCCATCCACGAATGTGGAGAAACATCCCTTGAGTTTCCTACAAGGTTTTCCTTGGGGAATATAAAAAAGAGGTTAGCTCAACTAGTTATCGACAATGTTTTTGGGCATTTGGCTAATTCCATTCCATCATGTACCTAACTCAAATCTACCTAGGTGAGTTGCACTAGTCTACATCGACGTTTTTACTAGAATGTGGGGAAGCATCCCTTGGGTTTCTCATAAGATATATATATATATATATATATATATATATATATAAGGGGTTAGTTTGACCAATTGTCACCTATGTTTTTGGGCATTTGGCTAATTCTGTGCCAACATGTACCTAATTCAAATCCCCCTAGGTGAGATGCTAGGTCGATGGATTTGCTTGGGATGCCATCCACAAATGTGGGGAAGCATTCCTTGGGTTTCTCAAAAGGTTTTGCTTAGAGAGTGTGTGTGTGTGTGTGTGTGTGTGTATAATCATGTACGGCATTGTAAATCCAATCCATTAGATACCAAATATGCGATGTATTGTAAGGACTCCATCGGGCTATGGTCTTGCAGCAACTTGTAGTTGTGACGATGACCCAGGTTTTTAAACCTGGGCACTCCCTCCCTCTATGGTGTTTGTCAAATGTAGCCACTGGGAACTTATTGAGACTACAAAATGTATCATCTTTGCCACAGTACGGGAGGGTGGGCCGAGTTGTTTCCATGTTTATTATCTGTCAAAAAAACAGGTTCCCATTTTTTAAATATAGCATGTATGGGCAAATATAGCAAAATGTCATCGAGATATAAGATTTCCATTACATATATTCGAGGAAAATATACCCTAAAAGATAAAAACCTGATTTCTATTTTTCTACCTTTATCTACTGGGTCCCACAAACACTCCTACACTTTAAACACTAAAACCACAATGATGATCTGCAAGTGTGAATGTTGGTGTTGGGCAGTGATTTGGCAGCTGAAAACTCAGAACAGTGGTGAATTTTCAGCATCATTTGGATTGAAGAGGCACTATTGTGGCCAAAGTTTTGACACAGCAATGGACTTTTGCAATTTCACACAGATACTGTTGTTGAAAACCTGTAAAAATGCCGTTCCATTGTTTATTTTACACACAAATCGATCTACAAATTGCTGGAGAGGCAATTTCTCAAGATAGGGTACCCATTTCATTCATTACAATTGAGAAATCCACATTTACAGTTGCGAAATCTGAGTCTGCGATATCTAATGACCTCTTTTAATCTAATCTCTGGTTATGACTCTGATTCATTGGATATTGAGGTGCAAATGGTTCATTTGATGTCACCGTGTCCATGGTTTTCAAAATCTACTATTAAGAATTTATTTTTAAAGGCTTCAAACTTAAACATTAGGATATTTTAAATGTTAGCATTTTGTAGTTCGGAGGTACTCCTGCATCAGGTGCCTAGGTGCAGGAGTCCGATGTGATGTGAAGTCTCATTTAATGCCATAAAGTGACTTTATTAATGAGCATTTATTAAAGTACCTTTTTATGTGACTTTATGAATTATAAATGAGATGCACTTTATTATGTTTATAAAGTGACTTTTAAGTCATAAAGTGTACTTTTATAATATTTAGAGAAAAGTAACTTTTCGAAAAAGAAAAGATTTAGTGTATAGTTCACTTCGGAAACTTAAGTGAACTTGAGATTAGATCCCAGTCATGGATCTTGAGATCAAGATTTAATCTCAACCATGGAATTTGAAAAGCCATGTAAGTTACCCTAATGAGGGAAATATAAGAGTAATGAGACTTCATTTGCAAACATCCAAAGAGAGTTTTTGGGTGAGGCACGCATTCCAAGAGTTTCAAGAGAGCTGAGCTGCATAACGAGAGTGAAGGGACTGCTGAGAAGAGAAGGCATGATTTCCAAGAGAAGGGCATCTTTCAAGGAAGATGCACACATCCCAAGAAAGAGAAGACAAGGGCACGCACTTAAAGGGAGATTCTGTGCATTTATGCTGTCTGTACAGCAGTTTGAGTGCACACAGTTCAAGGCTAGGAGAAGGGCACCCATCCCTAAGTTCGGGAGGCAAATTTTCCAGGAAATTTGCAGCATTAACTACTGTCCGTACAGCAGCAGTTAGGGAGCCGTACAGTGAGTTCTCTGCAGGCCGTACAGTCCAGAAGTGACTTGAATGCCAAGGCACAGTTGTGGGCACAGGTTTCAAGGAGTTTTATTGCTGATTGGGGTCCATACAGGCTATGTTCAGCTGAGAATAAAAATCTGGGCTTGTCTGTGCACAAATGCATTGTGATTCTGCTGTCAGTGGGGACCGTACACTGCTGTCCATGTCAGGGTGCGCAATTTGAGAAGCTAATATGATTTTGAGAGAAGTAATCTTGTATTTATTGCTGCAAATACACTGCTGTGGTGTATTAGTGTTGTATTCTCTCAGAAAATTTCACTTAAGCTCGTTAAAGATCACTCTCTTGACTGGTTTTCCCCAAGGTGTGGGGTTTTTCCAGGGTCTATTTTGACAAAAAATCCTGTGTTAACTATGTTTACAGTCTGCTGATATATCTTTATTTTCGTCTAATAAAATGTGTTCATAAACAGTGTATCAGTCCTATAATGCATGTATTTTTACTTGTGTAAAGTGGAATGTGACTAGATCATTATCATTGGCTGATATCAGAGGTTCATGAAATGTTTGACGAAAACTCTCTATGACTGTGTGTAAACAGCAGTGTGATTTTTGCCTTGTTAGTGACAGCAATGTCCTAACCCCCAAAATGCATGTTATTAAAAAATTGTGTTTTAATTTAGTGTTTTTTTTTAGAGTCGAGCCCGGAATTTTAACGTTTTCCCCAGTCCAAGTCATCTCTTACTCTCCAAGATCACCAACTCATTCTCCAAGTCAAATATGGTAACTTTGCATCTACACCAGATCCCAAACTCCAATAATAGTAAACCAGAATAAAAACAAAACAGTCCAAGCTACACACTAACAAAAACTACTAAAATATTCTTAAATGATAATATGCTAGTATATAGGTTATAAACAGCTTACCAGGATCATGCAGAAAAATTTCACAGAAGAAACACACTTCAATGCAGAAAATATGTCCATGCGATTTTGAATATTAATTTTAAAAAGCTCAGGATACCTTATGGCGAAGTAGTTCACAGATCGTGGCCATAAATGATGTCATAGATTCCATGCTCTCCATTGCATACCTACATGCAAATAGTGTTTGACATAAGGACTTCAAGAACTCAACAGTAAACCATTTAAGAGTGCAAAGAAATGCTCATATCGTGAACTGTATAAATAACAAAGAGGACACTTACTTTTCAAGTGCAGAGTTTACTTCCTCATATTTCAACAGTAAATCAAGAGCCTCCTCCAATCTGCCCACGTAGAAATGGGCCTTGGCACACATCCGCCACCGCCATAATTTGACAGGAAACTGCCCCAGACTTTCCAATGAATCGTCATTGCATACTTGACTGTCATTGTTTGGAAAACAACAGTTCCTTTCTGCAGAATCCAGACTTTGCTCACATACCTGTATGACCTCCTCGTATTTTCGCAACTAAAGTGAAAACACAAGTTAAGAGTCAAAATAATAGACACATGCAAGGCTTTGAAGCAAAACTGTACTGGCATCATAAGTCCATCTTCAGCAAAAATACTTTCAGTCTATCAAATCACAACAAACAGACAATACACTCACTATCAAAAGCGCTAAAGCTTTCAATTCAAGTAACCGCTCAGAATGTGGGCTGATTGACAAAGCTTCATTTAGTATACGCAATGCATTTGTTGCATCTCCAGGATTTCTTGTATCTAGAAACTCTGCTGCACGATCTCTGTATTCTGACCCTTGCTGCCAATAAAAAACCAATGACAGTGTCATCAACATAGCCAAATTTTAATATGTGATAAGGATCTCCACAAAGGAACCATTTGCATATACATGTACAAATGTCCAACTATAGAAGCATGACTATGGTTTGGCTTGTAAATAACAAACCAAATTTGCACAAAAATACAGCCCATTTAATGCACCAAAAGACCTCAATACTTCAGAGACAGCAAAGAAATACTGTAAAGGATTCAAAGATGGATTACATTTGAATTCACAAAAAAAATTCAAATTTTTGTTGGCAGTACAGCAAAGCTGAACACCACGAGGCCACAAACAAATTAAAAAACTTAAACAACATTTGCTTGGTGTCTACCTATAATCTCGATCAAATATCATAAATAGCAGCCTACAAAAATGCATTTAAAGTTTAAACTATAAATGCAGGGAAATCAACACAAATTGATAATGCATTAAGGATGTCTTGCAATCACACAATCTTGCTTCATCGAAGCACACACAAATGTTTAATCAATTTGCCAAACTTTGGCAAACAGGATATTACACTGCCAATATCACTCATTTCCTTTGGAGCTCTCAACGTCCTTTAACACAGCAAAGTCCACTGCAAAGGCATGGTTCATGATTTAAATCAGGCAACAGAGCCCCCAGATTCGATAAGCCATCTCTGGCTAGTCAATTGGGAAGTGTAGACATGCTACTGTACTGAAACTAAGAATTATGGCAGAAATGAACAATGAGGTTTTCTGACTGAATATTATAGGTATATATTTCACTACATCGCATGGAAGGACTGTTGATTTTTGTACCTAGAAAAGTGTTTCCCTAGGTGACTTTAGCCTTAGTGACTTAAAAGGGGAAAATAAAGTGACCCTTGCATTAAATGACTTGCAATGTGCATTTAATTTGACTTTAGAGATTAAAGTCACTTTTTGATAAATTTAAGTGGGTGAGTGAATTTAATATTTAAGAGAATTCATGTGAGCATTTAATCTCATCCACCGATCTAATCTAATCTCAACCGTTGGATTAGATAAACCCTACTATTCTCACCAAAAAGGCAAGGGAAGGCCATTTCACTCACTTTTGCAGATTGAAGTGAAGGAGAGAGCTGAGAGAAAGTTTCCATTTTTCTGAGAAAGAGAAAAATTTGCAGCACACAAATCGAGGGAAAGGACAGCAGCAGAGAGGGCACAAAAATCGAGGAGAGGACAGCAGCATTTATTGCTGATCTGTACGGTACAGTTTTCAGTACAGCAAGCACAATTTTCGAGGCAGATTTCTAGGCAAGATTTTCAAGGAAAAAATCCCTGGGCATGGATTTCAAGGTGCATACAATCAGTTTGTACGGTGCAGTCTGTACAATCTGTACAGCGGCACAGAAAACGAGGCAGAAATTTTCTCTTCCGGGTTGAGATAAGTTGGTCTAAAAATTTCCGAGTTTTGCTGTAAATTTCCTGATAATAAAAATACTCTCTCTCCTAACAGGTTTTCCCCTTGTAGGTTTTTCCTCAGCAATTTTCCAAAAATTACTGTCTGAAAATTTCATGGTATGCATTTAATTTTTTTTGTCATTAAAGTTGAGTTACAGCAGTGTTTATTTCAGTCAGAAATTTTATGTAATTTACAGCCTTATGCATTTCTGGGTTGGAAATTAAACTGAGATAATTTTTTACATTGAAACCGGTGGCTGAAACTGAGAAAGACTTACAATGACATCATGCTGTAATTTCACTGAGTAAGTAGGTAGGTATAATTTTAGATTTATGCAGTGTTCTGTGGGGACATGGCCCCCACACTCAAATGTGAGGGCACCATCAGAGAAGTTCCTGCCATTCTTTACTGAGAAAATAATTAAAAATCAGCCACACATTTGAAAATTTCAGACTCAGAGTTTTGGCCAACAAGCCCAGGAAAAACCCCCTAGGGGGAGAACCTGTGAGGGAGTGCTTTTATTATATATTCTTTAAAAAATGTATGTGAGATCAGTGAGTACAACCTATCTCAACAATAGAAGACCACAAAAACAATTCCTCAAAAACTGTGCTGTGATTTTCTTGATTTCTGTGCATTGACTGTCAGAAAATCCGTGCCTCTGAGGTCTGCCTGAACTGTTTCTCAGTCAGCCTTCACCTTGAAATTCGTGTCAAACAAGGTCTTCTTTCTTTGTCTGTGTGCCCACAGTTACAGCTGCAATACACCTCAATTTCTGTGCATTCAAATTTGGAAAATTGTGCCCAGCAGGTGCCTGAAACATGCTGTATGGACATTCATTTAGTGCTGTACGTTCAGCCTTGAAAATGTGCTATTTTCCTGGGAATTCATGCAGTAGTTCCTCCTCGAACTCTGCAATTTCTAGATTTACCTGCTGGTGTAATGATCTCAATTTATGTGCCAGAAATTAGAATCACTCTGAAAATTGTGCCACCATTAACTGTTGTACAGAACTGTCTTGGAACTCGTGCCAGCTATCTCAGACAGTCTCTCTCTCAAACTCGACCTCTTGCTCCTCTCAAGCAGTTCGACTTTGCTCGAAGTCTCTTGCGTGAGTACAAATGAGGAATGAACTCCCTTTTTATCATTGCCCCTTGTCTTTTCAGTTCCTCTCCAGGGGTCGCTGAACAGTCACTAGATGAAGGGCACACTTTTAATCTAGTCATTTCTCATCAATGGATGAGAAAAATCACGTTTTTCTCCATTAAGTAATTTCTTTCTCAACTACAACTTAAATTTATTAAAAAGTCACTTCATAACAATAAAGTGAACTAATTACTTGTCTCAATCAATTAATACAAGGGTCACATCACTTGTCCCTTTTTAGTGACTTCGGCACAAAGTCACTAGGGGAACACTTCCTTGGTATAAAATTTAACTACTTAAGCTCTAGGTCTCCCATCTAGAAATTGATAAAAAAAATGGTATCCTGGATCTTGTAGAAGTTGCAGACAAAATGGAATCTATGCCAGTGTGCAACAAAGGTTAATTAACCTGCAAAGGGATCATCAAAATATCCAGAAGAGGTAAATAGGTGAATTTCTTAAGAGTGAGGGCATTAGAAACAAGGGCCCCTCAAAACACAATGCGAACACAATGCGAATATGGCAAACCAAAGGGTAATCAAGCCAACAAGTAATGCAACTATTTGATGCAACCTGTTGGAGCCAACATGAATTAATTTAGCATATTTCAGATCTGACCGGAGCTTACCTGGGTCCAGTGCAAACCACTCGGTACTAACCAAGATTCCCTAGATCCGATGTGACCCAGCTTGACCTGAGTTGAGTTCTATAGAAATTATGTGCACTAATGGAGCTTCACAATGCATGTGACCTGTGACCCTACAACCCTAGATTCTAGTGTCTACAACCCTGTGACCTTCACATCCATGGCAACCTAAGTGCCTTTGAACAAGGAGAGAGAGGGAGAGAGAGAGAGAGAAAACAAACTGTTAACTAACTAGAAAAGCTTCTCAAAGTGGAACAGATAATGAGACTCTTCTTATCCTACAATCCATCAAGTCAATCTATGCAAACTCTTATAAATAGGTACATTCTATCCAAAGTGGGCCTCAATAGGTTTACCGTGAACCATAGAAGAAAGAATCGGCGATTTTTCGCCGACTTCCCAAAAAATCGCGAGGTTTAAGGGCAGCCGATTTTTTAAGCCGAAAAAATCGCGATGTTTACTAAAAATCGCGCCGCGCGTGGTACTGAAAAAATCGCGCCACGAAAGATAAAATCGCCGGTCTGTACGGAAACGAAAACTGGGTTTCTTAAAATTGATTTTCGGGTTTTGTTTTGGTCATTTCAGTTGGAGAACACGACAAGAGGGTTATTGCTTCAGAGAAGGGGTTTCAACTTTAAAATTCCGGCAGCGTAGGGACTCGGGAGCACAGGCCCACAGGGTAAGGAACAGGCGACGTCGTGGCGAGGGTTCAGGTGAGTAAATCATGATTTTAATGTTTGAAATTACAGTTTATTCAGTGTGCTAGTAGTATTGGCGATGGGGGGTTAACCGTTCTTTCAAGTTTCCAGAGTCCAGACTCGCGCGATGTTGATAACTGCGGCCCGCGGGTGTGCGTGATGCACAGACCCCGACCCCGACCAGACTCCGCGCAGTTAATTTTTTAAAATTTTTAATATACATATTACAAACCCCGGCCCACGGGTGTGCGTGATGCACAGACCCCGACCCCGACCCCGACCATCCTCGCACTGCGCAGTTCATTTTTTAAAATTTTTAATAACATATATATTATATATTATATAATATATAATATATAATAGCCATACTATATAGTATATATTATATAATATATAATATGTATAACATATATTATATAATATATGTTATATATATTATATATTATATAATATATAATATATAAATTTAATATTTTTAAAATTTTAAATTTTAAAATTTTAAATGTTATTTTTAAAATTTAATATAATTTATAATGCTATTTTTAAATTTTTAAATTTTAAATGTTATTTTTACAGTAAATTTAATATTTTTAAAATTTTAAATTTTGTAAATTTTATTTAATAAATTTTATAAATTTTATTTAATAAATTTTTAAATGCTATAATATTAATATTTAATAGTCTTTAAGTACTGTTGCGGATATGAAAAGAGGTGCCAGCCTGCCAGGAATATCCATCAAAAGAAAGCTTGTAGGTTTTTAACTTTGTTTTGAAGAAAAATGGTCACATTACTGTCTATCAGAGACAATGTTGTTAGATATTAATGCAAAAATATGAACTGGAATAGAGAAGCACAATAGTCACAGAACATAAGCTTATTAAAAGCAATAACATATATATTATATATAAAACAAAATAGTAGATGCTGAACAGTAGTAGCTTATTAAAATTTAAAAGCAATGACATGAATTCAGGGGAAATAAATATCAGATTTTTAAATTTTTACAGCCAACAGAAAGCTAGATTTCCACACTCTTAAACCATTTAACAGCTGCAACAAGGAGATTTCAGTTATAAAAGGTAGGAATATTGACAAGTTAAGATATTTCCATTGCCAATTTTTAGTCGTAAATCCAAATAACAAGCATTTTAATGTAAACAGTAATATTTATAAATTTTAATGTTTTTATGTAATATCAGATTTCCACACTATCAGTTTTTTTACAGCCAACAGAACGCTAGATTTCCACACTATTAAACCATTTAACAGCTGCAACAAGGAGATTTCAGTTATAAAAGGAAGGAATATTGACAAGTTAAGATAATTCCATTGCCAATTTTTAGTTGTAAATCCAAATAACAAGCATTTTAATGTAATATTTATAAATTTTAATGTCTTTCTGTAATATTTATAAATTTTTAATGTCTTTATTTATAATTTTTTAAATTTTTTAAATTTTATTTGGGTCTAGATTTTTAAATTTTAATCATAAATTCATAATGTCTTTTTTTTTTGTTTTTTTGCAGCCACAGGTTTGACAAAATGCCAAAGGCATTGGACCCATTTTGGCAATATGCTGACTTTGAAGATGGAACAAACCGACAACGATTGAATTGCAAATTGTGTGGGCAACATATGACAGGAGGCATTAGCAGGTTGAAGTATCATTTGGCAAAACTCCCTGGCCATGATGTGGGGCTTTGTACTGCAGTTACCCCCGAGATTATGAGAATGGCCCATGATGCAATTCACTCGAAAGATAGAAAAAGGGAAGAATCAGCTGCAAATAAAGCTGAACTTGCTGCAGGTGGAGTAGCTAGGACTTCAGGGACATATGATTATGATCATCCGGATCCCACTGAGGGTAGTGTTGGGGGCTCCACGGCCATGGGTTCAGCTTCCGTGAGGGCTGCTGCGTCATCTTACTTTGTTCCACGGAATAGCATCAAGTCCATGGTTGAAAAAAGGGAGAAGGAAGAAGCAGATAGGATTATGGGGAAGATGTTTTTCTGGAGTGACTTGCCTCTTACATTAACAAGAAACAATCATTTTTTTCAGTGTATGTGTGATGCCATTGCTATTGTTGGCCCAGGGTACAAGTGCCCTACATATGAGGAGATTCGAGGCCCAATTCTTCAAGCAGAGAAGAAAGACATCAATACTAGATTGGAGGAATTCAAACAATCATGGGAGATTTCTGGATGCACATTGATGTCTGATGGTTGGTCAGATGCGAAGGGTAGGATCCTTA